>OU974083.1:3434015-3485746 GCA_918843875.1 Diadumene lineata | reverse complement strand
AGAGAAGAGAAGAGAAGAGAAGTACAACAAAATGAAATATGAGATATAAATAGGTGTTCAATGAAAAACTGAAAAAAAAATTAAAAACAAAATTTTCAGGCGGTGAACTATCCGCTCTTTGTTCGTTTGGTCACCAATTCATTCTTTCATTCATTAATTCTTTTCTCCATTCATCCATCGTGGTTTTAAAACTTCGCAGTGAAATTGATAGACACACATATCTTCCCTTTAAGTTTTCTTTCATAAATTGTCATCACGGCATCACGGAGGCTCCAAAGTCAGACAACAATGTCAAGGAATATTTTACATAAAACAATGAACATTCATTGGTAATTATATGAGTGGACATCAAATTTTGACAATGAAACTTTTTTTCCGGATGTATACATTTGAATTCTGTTTTTACCTTTGTTGGTTTTTGTTACACTTTCTTAAAGTTCTGGCGGTACTAGTTTTTATTATTTTTGGTCATATTTTAATCTGAATTTTGACTTTTTCAACTGTCTTTATCTATTTTTCTCATTTTTTTTCCGTGATGTTTTTTTAAGTTGGAGGAAGCTACAAATAATCACAGGTAACCCTGACAACATAAAGTCTTTATCTTATCCGTGTCTGGGTTACCTGTACAGCTGTTAGCGGACGTACGACCAAATTCTTGACAATAAAATAAATTCAGGGATAGCGCTGCGTTTTTTTTTCAATTTGGGCAGAGGGAGGGATGGCGCAAGCTCAATTTCTTATCTAGACCACCCCCCCTAGACCTATCATTCAACAGTTAAAAAATATTATCGATCAATTTCAGAAAATTGAGTCCCCCAGCATCCGCCCCTCCGCCGTTTCCCCAGTCCCTGAATATCAAATAGAAAAATATACAAATACAAAACTTATACAGCAATGCGAATGTATATAAAACAAGTAAATGTCATCTTGTGGTTTTTATAGAAGGTATCCAACATTCCCTTACTGTAGTAAGAAACAGTTATCTAGAGAACTCGAACAGTTTCCAGTTAACGTTTTTAAAAAATACTCAGTTACAAAGTAATGTTGAGTTCAGAAATGTGTCTTAGATAATTATTGGCCACAAAGAGATTGCTCTGTAAGCAAAGGACCGTGTTAGTTGTATCCATAAGCACATTGATAGAGACTACGGGTTTTATTTTAGGGATTTTTTTTTCTATCTGCGGCCACAGAGTTTGGAGAATTTCCATGAAAACTTCCACAGATTATTGTAGTGAACATTTTAATCAAACTGGCAGCCATTTTGAATTTTGTTTAGAAGGCAAGGAAACCATAACCCCCAAAAACTGGAACTACACAGGAACCTCACGAACGATAGTAATTGTTTGATAAGATTGAGTTAAAATCTTGAAGCTGATCCATTGAGCACATTGTAGCTTTGACCTCTGCTGTAAACTTAGCATATTCTGCGATTTTAAATTCGATAAGACATCTTCTTGACAATCTTTTGGCTGCCATTGTGAGTTGCGTGATCAAATATTGACACAAATGCACACCATATTGTAAGTGAACAAACAAAAACTGTCTACAAACATCACCACTGCTCTTATACCAAACCACATTCAAAAATCAGACACTCCAACTCACGTCCGCTCTTCGTCCTACAAATTATGGACATATATTGTCCTACCACTCAGACGCTTTTAGAAGCAGACGTTTTATTGACTGAAGGAATCCAAATAAAACACAACAACACAATAGCGCAAATTTGGCATGTTCACCAGAAGTCGATTTAAAATATCGCCCTTTTTTCGTTCACTTCGACAATTTATTTTTTGGTTGTTGACTGATAACGGGGTAAACTAAACGCTTTCGAAATCGTGTTCGATGAATTTGAAATGTTTGAACTCACCTATGACGTCTCTACGCGAGCGAGCCCTCACTTTTCAGGTTAGTGCAATGAGGGTCTTGGGGTTGGGGGGGGGGGGGGGGGGGTAATTAAATCCCAATTCCTAATCAAAATTTAATCAAATCCCCATTCGATTTGAAGATTAACCACAGGAAGCCCAAGTTGAATACTACTAGTAAGCCCCAAATACTGTTAACTAAATTAAAGTTTATTTCGATTTTGTCTTCTAGTCAACTCAAACGGAGTAAAATGTTACAATTTACTCAATTCAGAACATTCTTTTAGCATTTAAAACGTTAGAAAATTAACAGGAAATAGCTAAATCCCAAGTTATCAATATATTTTTGTTTTCCCCAATCCCAATGGAAAAATCCCTATCCCAGCCTCCAAAAAATCCAATTCTCAATGTACCCCTTCAGGACCCTCTATTTCAAGAAAAGTTGCAAGAGCTTTAATTTGGGCTTCCTGTGCTGTTCGAGGAACACAATATATTTGCGTTACATAGGTAGACGTCAAGTGACATTAAACGTGTGACACAAACCATACCCGATTCTGGGAATAATACGTGCTAGCAAATTCGGTGCAAAAATACGCTATATTAAATGAGGCTTTCAGCCTAGTTCTATAAGTTTAAACTATCATGGAATCATTGCTAGCTAGCTTAAAAGAACAAGTCAAGTGTTCGCTCTGTACCGAGACGTTCAATCAGCCAAAACTGTTGTCATGTTTTCATGTATTCTGTACGGCTTGCATTAAGGGTCATTCAAAACACCAAGAGGACGAAAAGAATATCTTCGAGTGTCCTAAATGCAATTCACAAACCTCACTACAAGATCTAAACGACGTGGAGGATCTTCAGACTAGTCCAGTACACTCGAGAATCTTGAAAGTCCTAGAGTTTGTCGAAAATCAAAAGATTTGTTCGGTTTCTTCGAGTCATCCTGAAGCGCTATGGCAATGTATCGAGTGTGATACATCACTTTGCGAAGAATGTCTTCGTTGTCATTCAGCATTCCTCACAGGTCACCAAGTCTTTTCTTTGTCTGATTTGAAGGAAGAAGACATCCAAGCAATGTTACAAAAAGAACGCCCTTGTGCAGTTCACGACCGCTATTATGTTGAATCTCACTGTCAAGACTGTGATATGCTGATTTGTTTGCTCTGTTTAAAAGAAAATCATCACAAACACAACATCACTTCTCTCCAAGAATCAATCACCATTGAGAAAGACTTGTTGTCTGAAATACTCGAAGACATCGACAAAACAAGTAACATCGAAGACGAAAAGAAAAACCAAGAAGAAATGGCTCAACGCATTAAACGTGAAGGAGAAAAAGCTGAAAAGGAAATCAAGGAACTTACCAGAAAGTTAATCAAAACACTGAAAAACAACGAACAACAGTATTTGAGTAGAATTCACAAAAGCATAACGAAAGCCGAAAGGAATCTACGTGTACTACAGCACACCGCTCAAGCACAAGAGTACATCAAGTACTTTATGGAAAACGCCACGGCAAGTGAAATGATCGATGCCCGAAAAGATAAATCCAATCAGAACTTCACATTTGATTCCTTGGACCAAACTGTCCCAACTATAAAATTTGAACCCAATGATGACTTTGGCGAAGAAGTGGAATGTGACTTAGGAGATCTGACAAGGTACCTAAAGAAAGCTGATCCCAGAATGAGTTCTGTCACTGCGGTTGAACCCTCTGAAATACAGGCAATGAAGAGGGCACAGTTGATAATCAATCTCAAAACTTCAAAGAAAGAAGACACCGACGAGTATCATGAAAATATTGCTGTAAAGTTTACTCCATACTATTGTGTGGATGAAGTAGAAATGATAGTAGATGATAGTGAGGTTATAGTAGAATTTACCCCATGTGTTGCTGGTCAACTGTCAGCACGTTGTATTGCACGGCAGCCCAGTTTTGAACAGCCCTTTAGTGCTATCTGTCAAGCCTCAACAAATGGAAGAATGTACAGACTATGCTGAACTAAAAGAGGCTTTGAATGAAGATTCTAAGGGATTCAGGTGCATTGCAGTGAATAACACAAATAGTAAGATTGCCGTAATAGCCTCTGAATTACATTGTGTTAATGTATTCAACATGGAGGGAGATTTGTTGCTGACATATGGTAGTTATGGCACTGGACAGGGACAACTTAACAATCCAAATGGATTAGCATTTGTAATCGATACTGAACTAGTCATCGCAGACTCTGGAAACCATAGATTATGTATAGTGAACACTGATACAGGAACATTGCTAAGAACATTTGAATGTCATGGCGATGGTAATGGACAATTCAGTGACCCTCATGCTGTATATGTTGACAAACAATCAAACATCTTTGTGTGTGACTGTGGGAACAATCGTATTCAAATGTTTAACAAGTGCGGTGTGTATGAAGCTCAGTTCAGTATACCCTCACCTACAAGTGTAGTCAAACATAATGAGGTGCTCTATGTAGTTGATGGGGAAAATTTTGTGGTCCATGTAATTAAAGAGACAGATCAGTTGTTTACTACAGTTGCCACCATTGGTGGAAGGAACAGTGAAGATTCGATGGACACTGAAGGTGTTGTAGAATATCCCTGGGGTCTAGCTATAGACAGTGCAAACAATCTGCTTGTCATAGACGCTACTTATTGTTTGATTTACAAGTTTACATTGCATGGTCGTTATGTAGGTCAGTCAGTTGGCTTAGCAGGTCAACCTAATTGCATAGCTACATTGGATGGTGGTCATATTATTTACAACTTAACAGACAGTGGTGTGGGTTTTTTGAAATAAGTAATTTTAACAAAGCAGATGAGTGTGACTCTGTCCCTCATCACCAGTGAAAACAGAAGCAGAAAGGAACTGCTCCAGTATTTGAAATGTGAAGGCAATAAGCCATGTGGGTTTCACTCAAAAACGGTAGATCGAGCATGTGCAGTAAATAAAATGTGAGCTGGGAAAAAAACCCATAGGGAAGCACAATAGACCATTTCTGAAAAAGCAAACATGGTGCATTATGGTCTAGCTTCAGTACAAACATCTTTTGTTCATTAGCTGTATATGGTGTTGTTTGTACTCAAGCTAGTCAGACCAAAATGCATCTTTTTTTAACCAACTCAGAAAAGGCCTATGTCAAGAGGCTATTGTGAGTCTATTTCTCATTGGCTCACATCTTATCGACTGCACTTTCTCAATCTACATGTTCCAGTATTTATTTGATATTATGTTGTTTTACTTGATCATGATATCTTTAATTATTCTGATTGGTTAAATAGTTTCACCAAATTTAATTTTTTTCAAGTTCACGACTTAAATTAATTTTAATATACACTGAATTTTGCACCAGTCAAATCTGCACTTGAAATGTGCACTTTTTAACAGAGTAAGCCTCCTTTGCAGAGGTTTTATGTGGTTTGCCGAAAGAAAAGCTCCCACACTTGTAAGCTTTTCTTTTGGTGAACCACATAAGACATCTGCAATGGAGGCTATAAAAGAATTGTGTGACAGGTTTTTCAATGCACATATTAACATTTCATTGATTAAACACACTGTTCAGATTGCCCAACAACCTCTGGGATATCCCTGCTACAATTATCACAGGTGCACAAACCCCTAATGTCTGGAGTCTGATACTAGCAATGTTTAGTCACATTGGCATTTTGCTACCCTGCGACCTAGACACAGTCCTTGAATGACAAATAATTCAATTATTGAAAGGATCTAATGATGTCTTTCTGCTGTGACTGTTAAAACCTGCAATAGAATGATATGATGGTCAGTTTTTCTAGAGCTATTTGTGCTAACTTTACAAAATTTTATTTTGACACCAAAATCAGGAATTTCAATGCTATTCAACCTCTAAAAGATACCAAAAAGTGAGAATTTGGCAATTTTTTTATTTTAAACGCTAAAAGATACCAAATCGCTGATTTTTACCCCTGAAAGATACAACAAGCATCCAGATCGTTTACCATTGGAGTCCTGTCCCCCCCCCAGGGGATGAATGCTGCAGACGGTTAATCAATAGCATTTTTTTCATTTACATTTTACAAAATTAATGAAGAATTATTCTACCCAGAACAATACAAATCACTACCAAGAAGGCATCTGTATATTTGATGCAGAGATTGTCCTGATTGCATAAGGTTTAGCTTGAAAAATCTTGGCCAAATTAAAGCTCATTGAAAAAATATTAATCAAGAATAGCAGTATTAATCTAGGCAATTCATAAGTAATATACAATATTCCATCAGATCTGTATGGAATATAAAATGTCCCGCCTTCTGTAAAATTGTATATATTACTTGCAAATGTACAGTAACATCTGATTGGCATAAGGAACATCCCCGCTGTCACACAATCTCATACTCAGAGCCAGCATTTTTTCCTCACCAGCAGCGGATAACAAGGGCTCTGACATAATCCAACTTTTGCTCAAATTTGATTGGTCATTCAATTTTGACAACCAAGCAAGCGCGAACAACCAGAAACCCAAATAAACTCAAGTTAGATGTTTGTGACCGTTTTTAGCAGTGGAAAATATATAAAATATGATAAAAAATTATATCTGTACTTGTGTATCGCTATTTTCTTTACCTTCCTAGAGAATTTCAGCCAATTTGAAGCAATAGTTAGGAAATTATTTAATGTTTCACCCTACAACACAGACGCCTGCCAACGGCCGACAGAATTTCTCTACTAGCTCGTCGAAAATCACAAATTAACCTAAAACCCCTTTGGATTATGTCTACCTAATAAATAATCATTACATATCTATGAATTTTGTTCCAAAACTTCCACAATATCACTAAGAAAAAAAAACATTTTCATTGACAATATCGCCGTATGTTGATCGATGATGGATATTGATTCCATCAGGATTACAACGGATTTTACTTTTAAATATCAGTTGTGACAATCTGGATTCCCCATTGGTCGGTTTGTACATTGGCAGTAAAGACCCATGCACAGCCAGAAGTACAAGATATCTTGGACTGTTCAGTGGATTATACCAAAGTCCTTGTTTCGAACTGCTGTCCCAAGTAACAAGGACTCGGGTATGAGATTGTTTTCAAAAGTACATATTTAACTGACAATGAGTGGTACTCACTTTACATTTCTTATTGTACTGTGCTCCACATGTTTCATTGTTCACTTCATATGGTAGGGTAATATCCAAGTGAAACATTGGTGGTATAGTACTGAGAACAAGCCTGTCACCACCGATATCTAACTCTATACTGTTGGCTGATTTCTGAAACGATTATATAAATGATTGCCCTAATTCACTATATGATTTCACACCAAAACAATCTTCAAAAATCTATCATTTTATTTTAATTTATTTTGTTTCATTAGATTTTCCTTCCTTCATTAAGAAGGCAGGGACACCACAACAATTTTCACCAATTACAGTCCTTATCTGAGAAGACATGAAATTCTAACCATTTGAAGGTGTAATTACAAAGGCAGCAATTTCTCCTCAATTATTTTAAGACCCACAGGGATCGAACCCATGACATCCCACACCATATACCGGTACTCAACCAACTGATGTTTAAGTAACGATACGCCTAAGAACGATAGCACGAACGGCATAGGCATCCATGGTATGCACTGTGCAAACAAATAATAATTGGCTTAAATCATTAAAATCCAGCCTTCTGATTGGTCAAAATCTTAAAGTTTACGATTTTCATACGAAATATTTTAAAATCATTGTCGATATTCCATATAAGGATAATCGGGCTGAAAATCTTTTGTTTTGAGGTCATCGGAAAGCTTTCGTATGTGAGCATCGCTTGATCTCGGGATCCGAATGATCACAAGCGTGACAATAAAGTGACAGTCTCGCATTACAAAGTTCTCTTGTAAAATATTCTGAAGAAATCTTATATAAATCCACAGTTTTTTTGAAGATCTTGAACATTCATAGCTAAAGATCGCGCTGTTACATACTTGGTATGTTTCTTGACTATCAAAATACCTTACATTTCTCAGTGTTGCTGTCCTTGGCACAATGAGTGGCAGCATGGCGCTGTTGAGCCGAATAAACTTCGACAATGTTCTCGTGAGCAGGCACGAATTTGCTTGAAATATTAAAAAAAAAAACAAGTCAAGAAAGATAAAATTGAATAACAGTTGTCTATTTAGCCCTTTCTTTGGTTTTTACTATAGCCACGCTAGTTCCGTCCAGAGAGTGGTACGTAACACAAAATACCAGCCACGAAAGATCATCCACGTAATATCTGGTTATTTGATCCGTTTGCTTTTGTAAAACTGTCATAAATCAAACATAACAAAGAGATTGCCGTGCACACAATATTCCACTGACTAAAATGTATGCTTCCTCACATACAAAATTAAGGAAACTTCTCTTACGAGTTTATCACTATCTTAATGGTTGAATGTTCATGTCAAATTTCTGAAGCTGGCAATTCTGTATTTCCGTAGTAATTTTGATGAAACATTCAAATTTCCCGCTTATCCATAGTTTGTCCAATCAGGTATCTAATTATAACTTAATTAACACTTTGGCCTATCGTTGGTTGCAACGGCTACTCGTGCCGCGGTCCTATTGTTTTCGCTATCGTTCTTACACGTATCGTTACTTAAATGCAAAATAATGATCATGGTTCAGTGGATGGGGTCAAATCAAAGCAAATTCACCAAAAGTTGTTACCATAATGATTCCAAATCATCATCATAGGGCTAGGGTCATCCATGTCATCACCATCATCCTTCCCATAACTTACTATTCCTGGTAATTGTGTTTCTATGACAACAAAGGATGGGTCGTTCTCAGGCTCCAGGGTAATGCTATATTTTGGCTCAGCAAGTTTGACCTCTTTGGGTTTATTAGGTTGTTCATCTAAAAACAAAATAAATGAGTAATTAAAGTTCATGTGTTATTAGACAAAGCATGTTTTTTTGTTATTATCACTTTTAAAATTATATGTTAGAGATGTTTTTGAAAATCCTTGAAGTACACTCAAGTGTATTACACACTTTAGTTTTTTTAAGATTTATTGTACAATTTTCTTTTGCACATTTGAAATATACAAATAAATGTTTGGTGATAATCTTATTTGTCCCTTTTTGGTTTTATAGTTATTTTATTCCAATGTTATACAATGAATAGAAATATGGCAGAAGGGGCAGCTACTGTATGTACATTAAGTACTGGGGCAAGATCACAGAAACAAGGCTAGTAAGTCGTCACACATAGACAGTGTTTTGTGTTTATCATTATATTGTAGTTTAACTTCAAATAGAGTGGTTTCCATGAGTTTTGTACCATTTTTCAACAACAACCACAAACTGTTCACCTAGACGACTGACTAGCCTAATTCTGGAGATCGTTTGCCATATTTTGTTCAATAACGTATCACATTTTAGCTATTATGCTTTGTTTCACTGGTTTATGAAAACAATTCTAAAGCATTACCTTGGTTACCATCCATGTCAACAATCACTGGTTTACTCTTCCGTCTAATACAGTGAGTTTGTATTTTTCCCATGCATTTCTTATTTTTTAACATTGTCCAGTTTCTGTCCAATTCTAATCCATATTTTTCTTCTAAACCTTGAAATACCACTGTAAGGAAAAAATTCCTGAAGAAAGCGTTGTTTTGGGCTTTTTGTAGGAATGAGGGGTTGATGACAATATCGTAGACAGTGCATCCTGGTGACAAACACAAAATGAATGAGTTAAAAGATAGAAACTATGAATATATTAAGAAATATAGGAAACAAGTCCATGAAGCAAAATATAGCTTTTTAAATGAATGATAAAACCAGCGATGAAATGATATTTGAATAACTGTCAGCTCACTGTTGCTATGGTTACCAGTTGTACATTTTATATACGAAATACTTGAATATTTCATGCACTCGAAATGCTCATGAGAAATTAAGAAGTGATACTTAACAGATGCTTTCAATTTCAAATAGTAAAGGCTTAATTTGATAATTGCTACTCAATTAAGCTCAATTAAGAAACTTTTACATATACAGGACAATTTGTATGCTGAAGTAACATCTCTAATATAAATTAAAAAAAGGTTTTCTAACCTTGTCCGTTTTTGTCCAGCTCTGCATGTGGTTCCCCAAGGCTGAGAGGCACTCTATATCTCAAAGGATCCTCTGAATCAAGGATCTCTGCGAGCTCTTTTTCGCTAACTTCTCTTGGTTTTGGGACATGTTCCGATGTACAGACGTTGACAAAAACCTTTTTTTCTACTCCTTCTACCACGACTTTCGACTTTAAAACAAAACCAGGTTTAGGAGTAAACTCTATTCCATCATCTTGTGGACTTTGTTGCGGAAACAATTCAGGATTTTCGAGTAAAAGTTTGCGATAGAACTCCTCCTCATTGTTGTCTTCTAATTTTTCTGTTGCCGCCATTTTGAATTTCAAATAGCACAGCAAGCTACTTCATGTAAACCTCAAATAATGTTCTTTCAATAAAATACAAAGATAAGTACACATGACATTTGGTACATGAAGTACCTAGCTTACACAGGAACACTCATCACGTTTTTTCCGCTGTACAAAATTATAATTGCATTATCCAATATGGCGTCCTTAGTGAATGCATGACAACAAAATGTCTTGGCAAAAACAATATTTTTGTAAAATTTGTCTGCACAAAAACCCAAATTTTGTACGAAATATAATTCACGATGACTGCTACAGGAGGTGATAGATTTTCGATGACAAATGAGCAGTATTTAGGTAAGAAAATGGATATTAAACACAAAATATTGTGAATTTTGTTTTATTTACTTTCGTAAATATTTATATAACAACAGAGGATCTCTAAAAATAATTTTCTCTTTCAGCAAAGTACAATGTAGTTTCCTATCTAGAGGTAAGAATATTTTTCAGAAAAACGTTTTTGTTTTTTGTAACAACTTGAAAATGTTTACTAAAAATTCAGAAATTCACACGAAATTGCAATAAAATCAACCAAAAATGCAATGAAATTTCATATCACGACAACCATTGCATAGTGCCATTGACATCTGTACCTGACCATCTAAATCTTCTGAAAGAGAATTTTGTCAGAATGTTTTACTTGGGCGAGCTTTTAAGCTATGGAAGCCCACCATCAAACATGCTTTTTTTAAAGCTCATATGCTTGCTTGTTTGCCCAAGGGGAAGGGGAGGGGAATTTGTCACTCTATCATGGTTTAATCTATTTTGGCTGGATATACAATTATTGATTTGCTTGTCATTTCAGTTGCAATTTTTATTGTTGTAACTAGTTTTTCCAATTCTGTAAAAAGCATTGATATTTTTAAATTCATTTTTAAGAATTAAATTGTTATTGTTAATTTTGTTTTTGATTAAAGGATGCTGTAGAACAATTACTTGAACACAGAGAAGATAATCCTAGAGTAGTTCCAGCTAGATATCTTAGTGACTAGTATGTATGAATCTGACATATAGACCCTTTTATCTATTTATTCATGGAGCTGCATGTATGAGAGCTAGTATGTATCTATTTATCTAATTATTTATGGAGCTGTATCAGCTCTTCTGGGAAATATTGTCCCTGACGTGTCAAAGCTTGGGTATACAGTTTAAATGAATTTCTCTCAGAAATCTGTTCACTTGGGAATGCTCATTCATTGATTCCATTATTCAGACATTTTGTTTTGATTCAATCAATCATCACATTCATTTCAATCATTAATTCGTTCATCCATTCGATTCATTTAATTTAATAACTTGTCAAGCTAATTTATCATCAATTCATTCAGCCATCCATCCATCCATTCAAACATGTCATTACTCACTCACTCATTTACTTATTCTTACATTCATTCATTCATTCTATCATCAGTTCATTCATTCATTCATTAATTCATTCTATCATCAGTTCATTCATTCATTCATTAATTCATTCTATCATCAGTTCATTCATTAAATCAATCATCAGTTCATTCATTCATTCATTTATTCAATGACATCAGTTAATTCATTCATTCATTGATTGACATTCATTTGATCAAACACTTTTTCATTTATTCAAGCATCTGCTCATTTATTCATTCAATTGATCAATCATTTGTTTTAGATAACAGTCATTCAGACCTGGCTGGGCTATCAAAACATTTGAACATTAAAAATACATACTAACCATCATACTCTTGTTATAGTTTCAGAAGCGTTGTCCAGGGCAACCATACACTCTTCCGAGAATACAAATATATCAAATCAACCCCATGGAACAGATCTTGCTTTATTCGGGTCTTCTGGAAAGCTTTTAAAAGTATTGGTAAAAACGGTGATTTGCTGTCTGCATCAGAGTATCATTCATTGATCTGTCTGTTGTGCCATGATTTCCCATTTACTTCAGTGCACAAGGCATCTAAGATAGTATTGATGGAGGATGCCATGGATTGTTTAATGTCCTTTGCTGATTTTCTTTATGCATTCCAAATACAGTTTTGCTTTGAAGGTAATGTAATTAAAACAAAATACAATGTAAAGTCATACCCAGAACAATACAAAATCACTACCGTGAAGGCATCTAGAGTATTATTGTCTGATATAGAATTTGTCCTGATTTGCATAAGGCTTAGCTTGAATTATATTGATTATGGGTCATTCGACAGTATTTTGATCTCATTTGGTTTTCAAATTTGAAGACTTAATTTGAAAATCTTAAACCTAAAATTATAGCAGCATTAAACCCGAAAAAATCTGTCTATGGCACTTTCTCCTACATTTTCCTTGCAATATACATTCTTCTAGAACAGTCCTTTGCACATGTTTTAGGGGGATTTACCCAACGTCTCCTCCCCAGCAATTATCTGATGATGTATCTGTTAATCAGTGACATTTTTTCTTCTCAGAATTTATTGACAAACTCCAAGAGGTTTACCATGAGATTCTGACGGGAAACTACCGTCCTGGACAAGTAGTAGTGGTACCAACAACCAGATCATCTCAGCCAAAACACTCCCAACAAACCAACCCACTGCCAGACAATATACCACTGAATAGCAGTGATGGTGTTGAGGTGCACGTCTTTCTAGATGCCATTTCACAGATCATTCATACTCATACTCATGTCTTTAGGTATAGTGTAGTAATTCATGTTATATAATGGTGATTGTGATGATGATGGTGATTGGGATGATGATGGTGATTGTGATGATGATGGTGATTGTGATGATGATGGTGATTGTGATGATGATGGTGGTGATAATGAATTATATGATGGTGATGATGATGATCATAATGATGATGGTGGTAAAGATAACAATGGTGGTGATAATGATTGTGATAATGATGGTGATGATAATGAATTGTATGATGGTGATGACGATGATGGTGATGATAATAATGATGATGATGGTGATGATGATGGTGATGACGATTTTGCAGATAATACACACACATACACATACTATAGCCTCTGTTGCAGGCACCTTATGGGAACCACACAAGACGTCTGCAGTGGAGGCTACACATACTAATGCAATACAACATGACATACAGCTATCAATTCTCAATCTAGACCTTTCCGGCTTCATACCCAAATTACCCATTTCAGACCATGTGACACTCTCTAGGGAATGGTTCTTTTATGAAAAATGTGTTGAAATATTTACACCTGAAAGAATCATTTCCCAAGAGTGACATCACATGGTCTGAAATGGGAAAATAAACATGGAAGTGAATAATGTCTATTCCCATGAATTGCTAATTTCCTGGAGTCACAATGGAGGGGGGGAGGGGCGGTGTTTCAATCGACAGAGGCATAATGTGTCATTTATATATTCTCTAGATGTCCCTCATTGGCAGCCATCAAAAGCATGCTATCATCTGTACAAAGAGTCACATTTTATGGTTTTCTTATGGCTCTTGCTAAGCACGAAGAAGTCAATGAAAGTATAGGTATGTCTGAATTTCCTAAGTACATGTCTAGATAATTTTGGATTACCTTTTGAAAGACATTTTGAAAACCTTTTCCAACTGTCAAAACAATTTTTTTTTCTTTGTAAATCCAAATCATAATTAAATGTTAAGGATCTGTTTTAAATTGTACCTCGGGAAGAATGTTTCAAAACTATATCTTGGTATCTACATAAAATATAGTTCACAATCATAATTATTATAGTTACCATTAATTTTGATATTATTGATTGAGTTGAGCCTTGATTATCCAGACTTTTCTGTCCAAATACAAAAGGTGCAGATATTTGAAAGTTCTGATAGTCAAAATTATGAATATTGATTCAGTGATACATAGAGTAAATTATTTCAGCATCTTTCAAAAGTTAAGTTTTAATGAGTGGATGAAAATTTTATGGGTCCGGAGCAGAATTCCCTTCAATATGCGATTAGAGATTTGGGGTGTCTTCTAACAACAAAAGTCAGCAGTTTCAATCTTTATTTTTGCCTAAATGCTTTGCTTTTTCAAAAGAAATTCAACTTGGAAGCTAACTTGACTCTGAAATATTTGGGACAAAAGGAAAGTGTGCTGATATTATAAGAAAATTAACTTTACTGTAACTGTTTTCTTGCTCTTTGCCCAAAGTAGAGATGCATTTTGTAGCAAGTTTTCAGTATAAAACTGAAAATAATGATTGCGAGTGTGTTTTTTTTTTGTGGAGATTAACAAAATTTGTCAAGGTTTTGATGCTCACTAAAAACTGATAAGCAACTTTGTACAACCATGTAAGCAGTTGTACGTATGTACATTGTTTTCATCTGTGAACTCTGGGCTTCCTGTGGTCAATTTCAAATGAGCTTGGTTTACCATGATATTTTCTTAATTATAGTCAGGGACCGTGGATAGGGAGGGGCTGGGGGGGGGGGGGGGGGGGGGCCGCAGCACCCCTACTTTTTAGTGCTAAAGAATAGAAATACAAATAATCCAAATAATAATTATCCTCAAAAGTTTTTTGTCTTCTTTTTAATATTATCTTTTGTTAATGTGGATGCATGCCGTGGATGTCTTGTTCTTTGTGACCTCAGAAAAAGAGTTATTATCATTTGGCTGTCAGCTCCTCTTACTTTTCAACATACTCCGCGGTCCCTGATGGTGCTCTTCCTTCAGCCTGTGTGGAATTTTCTCTATTATTTGTGACTGTTGATTGTTTTTCATTGTTTTCCTCTGTAGGATCCTTACCACAGAAAACCTCATTAATGGAAGATACAGACCAGGACATTACAAGGTACAAACTGCCATCAGATGAAAATTTGTTGGAAATGTGTCAAACATTTTGGATGTTGAAATGAAATAAAGAATAAGAGATGAAATCTTATACTTTTGACGAGAATTGAACTACTATGTCTAGTCTTTGGTATTCTAGTTTGTTTTGTTATCCACTAAACCATAAGACCAACCATGCTGGAAAGATAGTTGGAATATCTTTAAAAGATAGATATATTCTCTTGTTTTTTTTGTTTCATTTGATACACGGAATGCATTAATTACCACTATGCAGCATCTGCTATAATTTTATGTTTGCACTTCTTTACTGTGTTTAACTTCAAAAAAAAATATTACTCTGGGATTGCCATGGTTGCCCTATACTTCATATTCCAGCTATGTTGCCAGTGTACATGTAGTTGGTCTTATGTTGTAGTGGTTCACACATTGGACTAGAATATCAAAGGCATGGGTTCAATTCCTGCCATTAAGAATATGTAATATTTTTTCCTCTTGTTCTTTATTTTGGACTGTTCTTTATTTTATAATGTGTAGTAATGTTCCAGAAATATCCATACCCCAACAACTAAAGGCCAAGGAAATTTGATGTTGGATTTCTATCTTTAGTTTTATCTTTCTTATTTAACATTCATATTTGTAAAATTGTTATTTTTAGTGCAAGCTCAAGGCCCAAGTCAGCCAGGTCGAAGAATTTGCATATGAGTGGCAACTCAAAAAAGTCATTTCATATGTAGTACTTACTACGTTAGTGTAATGACTAACTTTGCCTCTAGTGTTTTTTAAGTTATTTAGATCAAGAATGCCCTGTATGGTGTGCATCTCACATTGGTACACAGGTAGCCCAGGGTCATAAAGTAATGACTAACTATGCCTTTAGTGTTTATTAACTTAAAGTTATTTAGATCAAGAATGCCCTGTATGGTGTGCATCTCACATTGGTACACAGGTAGCCCAGGGTCATAAAGTAATGAATAACTGGTTTATCTCCAGTGTGATATAATTTATGCTTCACAAGTGAGGTCACAATAGTGAGTCGTTTTTAAAGACAATACTAGGACTTTTGTTTCTCTGTTATTGTGACCTCACTTGTGTGCATAAATTATATTACACTGGAGATAAGTATTTTTTTTCCATTCTGCTACGTCCTTTCTTTTCCAAACTCCTTAAAAACTGCTAAATCTATAATGACTGTGAATTTCCAGAAATCAATAGGATAAAGGTTTTCAATACTGTACAACTACTGCACGTCTAACCTGAGCAAAAAGGTTATCAGATGTGGCAAAGTTGTCATTAGAATTGTATTATGTGATAAGTAGCAGAAAAAATCCAATTAATTTTCAATAGACCTTCCCCCAAATTCACTTGACTGGCCACAAAACAGTACATTCACATCAAAGCTGGAGTATTTAAATCCATACATTCTCTCTATTTTATACGTCACTATAATCTGGATGTAAATCTATTGTTTTGTGGCCAGTTAAGCAAATGCGGCGAAAGTATGCTGGTGTTTTCTTGGTATGGATATGAATGGATTGTGGAAAGTCAAACTGGGAGATCAATACCTGATCAACTGGCCCCAGCTACTTAGTCCTTTAGCACTAAGCTATTTTAAGTAGCTGCGCTCGTGAAAACATATAAATTTTATATTATATTGTAAACAAATTATAATTCACGAGTACAAATAAAATGATTCTGAAGTACAAGAAAATAAGAACACCTGAAAATTTATACAAGAGTTATGGTATGCTTTAATAAGCTTATAGCTATCGGATACAAAATATCTCTAAAATATAAATAATGGAGTTGCCTTTTTACAGATTTTAAGAACTTATCAGTTCAGTTCTGTCTTATTTATGGTGTCAATGCACCCAATCAGTAGTACTAGAACAATAGCTACAACTGCATCTATTCAGTGTTTCCAAAGAAACAGATCAATGCTGATAACAATCTGTAAAAAGGTTAAGAACCAGTCATTACTTGGTGGAGGGGGAAGGGGGGGGGGGGGGGGGGGTGGGGGCTGTTACAAAAAGGTGGCAGTCAAACGATAATTTATAAACAGAGGGAAGGGTCTAGAAAAATAATGCAATGCAGCATTTCATAGTTGCTCCAACCCCCTCCCCCCTCCATGTAAATAAGAATGGCTGGCCCTTGATTGTTTTTATATTTAGAATTAATAATATTTATACTAGTTATTATAATTATAGACAGTACAAAATTTGCAATAATAAGACAATGTGAAATTGTGAAAAAATGCATTGTGCTAACTTTGAAACTCAGACTTTTCTTATGTTTTCACTTGGGTAATTTAGTTATAATCCAAAACTATGAAAATTTTCAAATTGACACAATGCAGCATAGCAAACTTGAAAATTACTGAGTCCCTACTATAAACTTTCGCAAAAATAGAGATTTTTGAGAGATACCTTTTTTTCTTCCACTACATGAAATGGCAGTATTTTTGAACTTTATAGACACATTTTACATGGTGATAGTCCATGAGTTATAATTTATTTGCAATTATAAATACAAAGTATCTAAAACATTTTGAAATTCAGTTACCTAAGAAAGTACTTTAGTGGCGGATTCTAGGGAGGGGTGCAGGCGTGTGACTCCCTCCTGGAAGGATTTCGAGTCCTTGTTTTATCAAATATTTTTCCAAAATATCCTCAGTATTTCGTATTTACTGGATAGTGCACTTCCTCCTGAAGATGATGCACCCCCTCCTGGAACCAATCCTGGATCTGCCCATATACTTATTAATGAATGAGGTGATATCAAAATAATATTTAATGTCCTGATAAACAGGACATTTTCTAAGCTCAATTGTCAGATGTGAGGTTTCCATACAAAACCAAATGCTCTTGTCGACCAGCTGGTGAGCCTTGCATTTATAAGCACATCAGTGCATTAACGCCGGACAACAACAACAACAACAAAAAAAGACAACAAAAAAAAAATTAAAGAATTTAGGTGTTTTTCTTTTTTGTTTCCTTGTTTTCATTTAAGGTCGTATGAAACCATCACAGCTGCAAAGTAAGCTTAGATCTTTACAACATTATAAAAGAGGTTGATGCTTTATGACCAGCAGTCAGTAATGACTGAAAAGCATCATGGATAATCCCAAATAAAAGTATTTGTATCGGCTGTTCATGAGTTTGGCTTCTTCTATTCAGCAGCTATGCAAATGTGCGAATCAACATTATTTTATGTTGTTTAATACTATGCATAAATTGATTTTTGAGTTACGTTTCTTTTGTGTACAACTACTGGATAGAGTTCACCAATTTTGAATTCTGGCTAATATGAGAACACTGTAGCCTCCTCCGCATGCATCTCCTTTGGGTTCCCTGTATCAAGCAAAACTGACTGAGAGCTACTGAAAACTAGTATCTCTCTATCGCGTCCACAGCAAACACAAACGGAACAAAAATGCAATTGAAAGCCCAAATAAAGAAAGGAGTAGCCTACGGAGGAGGCTATTATGTTACACTATTTTCTTGCTTTTGGACATATATATCCTCGGCAGGATTACCATATATGGTAATCGTACTATGACCCCTACTCAATCTGTCGCAAATCACTATATTTATGTTAGTCTCTTGATGCCATCGTGTTTACAGGAATTGGCGATTTACATTATGACGTCATGTACTACCAATACCAGAATGCTTTGCTTACGTTCTTTTGTATCACAATAAGTGCAAATTGTTTTATTAATCTCCAAAGGGGTTAACAATTTGAATATGAAGGAAAATTTGCAAAGAATGCTGGTCTTGGTAGTAAAATGACGCCATAATGAAAATCACCTATTCCACTGATACGTTTAAATCTGCACCAATCTCTCTCGTGCTCGAATAACGTCAGGAAGCCCGGCTCCTTTTTATTCATAATTGAGAGTTGGCCGTATTTGTTGCAAATCTTCATCCTCATTAGAATTTTCATCACCCATGTAGACTTGGTCTGAACGCGGCAGTCTAACCTCCGTAGCGCGTCGTCTTCTGTAATTTTTCATCTCGATGTTATCAAGGTCAAGGTCAACCAACCATGGTGGATAGCTTCCTTTGTAACATTTGACTTTCCGTTTATGTTTGATTACATGACGTGCCTGTAACCATAGAAACGGAATTTTAAATAAAGGAATGTTGATAAGGGAAAAGATCATAGTAGTGTAGTTGCGGGTGATTTCATCATAGTTAATAGAAAGAATGGTTTGGAAGCTTATTGTTTTCTGTGTTTGTTCGTCTGGTTGAACTGGTCTTGACCGTACACAGGTTTTTATTTATGCCCATTCGAAATTGTAAAAGAAGTCGAAATTAACTTCGTCTCTGATATTATAGTAAGAATTGTTCAATTTGTTTGCATAAATTGTTAGGTATTTCGTGCCAGCAGCTAAAAAAAACCATTTTGGTCTGTTCATTCAGCCCTATCCAACGAGGGCAAAACAATAGTGAAATAAAAGATTGTGTACGGTCACGTTTGAAAAAAGTGTACAATAACAAAGGAGTTCCCCAACTATTTCGCTCCATTCACTATGATTTCACGCTACTGGACAACAATGCATTTTCATAACTCGTCCTTTAATTGTTTTAGCGATGACATTCATGATCCTCTATCTAAAGTATGGCAACAAATCTGAAACAGCTTCCACGTTCACAGAAAAATAAATAATCCCTTCTTGGAAGCTTCCGAAATTTTCCGTAATCCCTCTTTAATGATTATCCACTCCGGCCTGTCCCGCTTCAAAAAAAAAAAAACATCTTAAACCTTTTTATAATTGGAGAAAACAACAATAAATACATGACTCCTTATTACTACACACGAAGAAACAATAACATGTTTATAATCACTAATTTTTTAATCTTTATCGATACTATGCGCTATTATGGAAGCCAAGACAGTTGACAGGAACAATAGAATCTGGCCTGATTAAAATTATTTATAAAGACAGGGATGACGGAGCAGTTCTTCTTTGTCACCCGTCCATCCTCAACCTTCTACAATGAACGTAAAAAATCTCATTATCATAAAAAGTGTGTGCTTGTGTGTGTGTGAACTTTCCCAGCTCCTCCACTTCTAAGTCTTTCACTGAAACAGTTTAGTCACCCAGAGCAAAAATATTCTTTGTTGCTGCCACCTGTTACGGCTGTCATCAGGTGACGGTGCAAACAACACTTTCTATACAGCTCATGAATCTATTTTAAAGAATAAACTCAAGTTATTATTGTATTAATCTTATTTGATATACTTACATAAACAATAGCCGCTATGACAAGCACCATGAACACAGCACACCCAACAGCTATCAGAACAATAACCCATACCTCCATCTTATTACTGATGCTTGGCTTTGAAGCTTTTACCTCTTTCACGACAATTTCTTCGGAAATCTTGAGTCCGTTGAGTCCATTTTGATCATTGGCGGTTATCAAAGCATTTTTCAAAGCAGATTCCGTGGCATTTGACGTTGGCGATGTGAAGACAATGAAATTGCAGATAACACTGCCCTTCTCGAATGATATAATCTTTATATAGAGAAAGCCAGGGATTTTATTTCGATAAACGGCACTTAAAGCAGCTTCTACTGTTTTGGATAGGTTTTTGAAAGAAGTGCTTTTTTTATCATTTAGTGCTGGAATAAATACCACATTGACAAAGGTCACTACTGTATCAAACTTACGCCTTGACGGCTCTTGGTCGTCGGTAACGTCTACAAACTTGGCATCTGAAAGTTTGTAGTCACCAAACTTGTTTTGATCGTTAGCTTTAAGAGTAAGTGTTTGTAAGTCATCTGCAGAGGTCGAAAACTCAAATCGAGTAGTTACCAAAACCTCAGCGCCCAACTTTTCGCCCTCAATGAACTGAACAACATTGATTTTCAAAAAACCTGGGATTATTTCATCATATACGTTGGTGAACGTCTCTCGTATTGCTTTCTCCAGGTCTTTATATTGTTGACTTTCTTTATCTAAAAGACTTGAAGTGAATTCAGTATCGGTAAAAGTCAGCGTTCCTTTAAATACACGTCCTGTTTCTGGCATGGGAGTTGATGGTTGTGTTGGCGTTGGAATAATGACAGATGAAGTAGTTATTGGAGTTGTGGAGACTGTCATTGGGGTTGGAGATTTGGTTGTGAATGTTGTCGAAAGCTTTGACGCTAAACTGGTGTGCCATGGCGCAGAAGTTAATACTGGAGTTGCAAGAGCTCTCGATGACGATTTAACATGTGCACTGCTGTAACTTTCCGATGAAGAGGGTTCAGCAGAGAAGAACGTCGTAATAGGGTGTGTAATGATATAGCTTTCCGAAGATGATAGATGCACAGACAAGGATGTCGTAATAACTGAAGTACTGATATAGCTGTCCGATGAAGATAGTCGCACAGACGAAGATGTTGTCATAACAAAAGTACTACTATGGCTCTCGGCTGATGTTACTTCAAAAGACGTCGATGCGGTCATTACATGTGTATTGCTGTAGCTCTCCGATGATGTAAGTTCTATTGACGTCGATCTCGGCATTATTTGTGTACTGCTGTAGCGGTCGGATGAAGATGGTTCCACCCACGATGATATCGTCATAACTGAAGTACTACTATAATAGCTCTCAGATGGTGTTACTTCTAATGACGTCGATGTCGGCATTACTTGTGTACTGCTGAATCTGTCCGATGAAGATGGCTCCACCCACGAGTATGTCGTCATAACTGAAGCACTACTAAAGCTCAGAGATGGTGTTAGGTCTATTGACGTAGATGTCAGCATTCCTTGCGTACTGCTGTAGCTGTCGGATGAAGATAGTTGTAACAACGAAGATGTCCTCGGAGCTGAAGTACTACTATAGCTCTCGGATGGTGTCAGTTTTATTAGCGTCGATGTCGGCATTACTTTTGTACTGCTGTCCGATGAAGGTAGTTGCAGAGAAAAAGATGACATAAATACACTACTAGAGCTTACAGATGCCGCTAGATCAAGTGACGTCGATGTCAGCATTACTTGTGTACTGCTGTAGCTGTCCGATGAGGATGATTCAACCGACGAAGATGTCGAAACTGAAGTACTACTAAAGCTCATGGATGCTGTTAGTTTTATGGAAGTCGAAGTCGGCATTACTAGTGTACTGCTATAGCTGTCCGATGAAGATGGTTCAATCGACGAGGATGTCCTCCGAGTTAAAGTACTACTATAGCTCTCGGATGGCGTTAGTTTTATTGAAGTCGATGTCGGTATTATTTGTGTACTGCTGTAGCTGATGGATGAAGATGGTTCCACCGACGAGGATGTCGATAGAACTGAAGAGCTACTATAGCTCAGGGATGGCGTTAGTTCTATTGACGTCGATGTCAGCATTACTTGTGCAGTGCTGTAGCTGTCCGATGAAGATAGTTCCACCGACGAGGATGTGGTTTGAACTGAAGGACTACTATGGCTCTCAGATGGTGTGAGTTCTATTGATGTCAATGTCGGAATTACTTGTGTACTGCTGAAGCTGTCTGATGAAGATGGTTCGATCCACGAGGATGTCGATAGAACTAAAGTACTACTATAGCTCTCAGATGCTGTTAGTGCTATTGACGTCGATGTCGGCATTACTTGTGTAGTGCTGTAACTGTCCGATGAATATAGCTGCACAGATAATGTTGCGGTCATAACAAGACTACTAGAGCTCTCAGATGGTGTTAGATCTAGTGACGTCGATGTCGACATAACTTGTGCAGTGCTGTAGCTGTCCGATGAAGATGGTTCAATCGACGAGGATGTCGTCGGAACTGAAGTACTACTATAGCTCTCAGATGGTGTTAGTGCTATTGACGTCGATGTCAGCATTACTTGTGTAGTGCTGTAACTGTCCGATGAATATAGCTGCACAGATGATGTTGCGGTCATAACAAGACTACTAGAGATCTCAGATGGTGTTAGATCTAGTGACATCGATGTCGACATAACTTGTGCAGTGCTGTAGCTGTCCGATGAAGATGGTTCAATCGACGAGGACGTCCTCCGAGTTAAAGTACTACTATAGCTCTCGGATGGCGTTAGTTCTAATGACGTCGATGTCGGCATTACTAGTGTACTGCTATAGCTGTCCGATGAAGATAGTTGTACAGAAGACGTTGAGGTCATAACTACAACACTAGAGCTTACAGATGATGTTACATCAAGTGTTGTCGGTGTCGACATAAATTGTGTACTGATAGAGCTTTCTGATGACGTTAGTTGTAACGACGAAGATGTCTTCATACCAGACGTACTACTATAGCTCTCAGATGGTGTGAGTTCTAATGATGTCGATGTCGGCATTACTTGTGTACTGCTGAAGCTGTCTGATGAAGATGGTTCCACTGACGAGGATGTCGATAGAACTGAAGTACTACTATAGCTCTCGGATGGCGTTAGTTCTAATGACGTCGATGTCGATATTACTTGTGTACTGCTATAGCTGTCCGATGAAGATAGTTGCACAGAAGACGTTGAGGTCATAACTACAACACTAGAGCTTACAGATGATGTTACATCAAGTGTCGTCGGTGTCGACATAAATTGTGTACTGATAGAACTTTCTGATGACGACAGTTGCAACGACGAAGATGTCTTCTTGCCAGACGTACTACTATAGCTCTCAGATGGTGTGAGTTTTATTGAAGTCGATGTCGGTATTATTTGTGTACTGCTGTAGCTGATGGATGAAGATGGTTCCACCGACGAGGATGTCGATAGAACTGAAGAGCTACTATAGCTCAGGGATGGCGTTAGTTCTATTGACGTCGATGTCAGCATTACTTGTGCAGTGCTGTAGATGTCCGATGAAGATAGTTCCACCGACGAGGATGTGGTTTGAACTGAAGGACTACTATAGCTCTCAGATGGTGTGAGTTCTATTGATGTCAATGTCGGAATTACTTGTGTACTGCTGAAGCTGTCTGATGAAGATGGTTCCATCCACGAGGACGTCGATAGAACTAAAGTACTACTATAGCTCTCAGATGGTGTTAGTGGTATTGACGTCGATGTCGGCATTACTTGTGTAGTGCTGTAACTGTCCGATGAATATAGCTGCACAGATGATGTTGCGGTCATAACAAGACTACTAGAGCTATCAGATGGTGTTAGATCTAGTGACGTCGATGTCGACATAACTTGTGCAGTGCTGTAGCTGTCCGATGAAAATGTTTCATTCGACGAGGATGTCGTCGGAACTGAAGTACTACTATAGCTCTCAGATGGTGTTAGTGCTATTGACGTCGATGTCAGCATTACTTGTGTACTGCTGTAGCTGTCCGATGAAAATAGCTGCACAGACGATGTTGCAGTCATAATAAGACTACTAGAGCTCTCAGATGGTGTTAGATCTAGTGACGTCGAGGCCGGCATTACTTGTGTACTGCTGTAGCTGTCCGATGAGGATGATTCAATCGACGAGGACGTCCTCCGAGTTAAAGTACTACTATAGCTCTCGGATGGCGTTAGCTTTATTGAAGTCGAAGTCGGCATTACTAGTGTACTGCTGAAGCTGTCTGATGAAGATGGTTCCACTGACGAGGATGTCGATAGAACTGAAGTACTACTATAGCTCTCGGATGGCGTTAGTTCTAATGACGTCGATGTCGGCATTACTAGTGTACTGCTATAGCTGTCCGATGAAGATAGTTGTACAGAAGACGTTGAGGTCATAACTACAACACTAGAGCTTACAGATGATGTTAGATCACGTGTCATCGGTGTCGACATAAATTGTGTACTGATAGAGCTTTCTGATGACGTTAGTTGTAACGACGAAGATGTCTTCATACCAGACGTACTACTATAGCTCTCAGATGGTGTGAGTTCTAATGATGTCGATGTCGGCATTACTTGTGTACTGCTGAAGCTGTCTGATGAAGATGGTTCCACTGACGAGGATGTCGATAGAACTGAAGTACTACTATAGCTCTCGGATGGCGTTAGTTCTAATGACGTCGATGTCGATATTACTTGTGTACTGCTATAGCTGTCCGATGAAGATAGTTGCACAGAAGACGTTGAGGTCATAACTACAACACTAGAGCTTACAGATGATGTTACATCAAGTGTCGTCGGTGTCGACATAAATTGTGTACTGATAGAACTTTCTGATGACGACAGTTGCAACGACGAAGATGTCTTCATGCCAGACGTACTACTATAGCTCTCAGATGGTGTGAGTTTTATTGAAGTCGATGTCGGTATTATTTGTGTACTGCTGTAGCTGATGGATGAAGATGGTTCCACCGACGAGGATGTCGATAGAACTGAAGAGCTACTATAGTTCAGGGATGGCGTTAGTTCTATTGACGTCGATGTCAGCATTACCTGTGCAGTGCTGTAGCTGTCCGATGAAGATAGTTCCACCGACGAGGATGTGGTTTGAACTGAAGGACTACTATAGCTCTCAGATGGTGTGAGTTCTATTGATGTCAATGTCGGAATTACTTGTGTACTGCTGAAGCTGTCTGATGAAGATGGTTCCATCCACGAGGATGTCGATAGAACTAAAGTACTACTATAGCTCTCAGATGGTGTTAGTGGTATTGACGTCGATGTCGGCATTACTTGTGTAGTGCTGTAACTGTCCGATGAATATAGCTGCACAGATGATGTTGCGGTCATAACAAGACTACTAGAGCTCTCAGATGGTGTTAGATCTAGTGACGTCGATGTCGACATAACTTGTGCAGTGCTGTAGCTGTCCGATGAAAATGGTTCAATCGACGAAAATGTCGTCGGAACTGAAGTACTACTATAGCTCTCAGATGGTGTTAGTGCTATTAACGTCGATGTCAGCATTACTTGTGTAGTGCTGTAACTGTCCGATGAATAAAGCTGCACAGATGATGTTGCGGTCATAACAAGACTACTAGAGATCTCAGATGGTGTTAGATCTAGTGACATCGATGTCGACATAACTTGTGCAGTGCTGTAGTTGTCCGATGAAGATGGTTCAATCGACGAGGATGTCCTCCTAGTTAAAGTACTACTATAGCTCTCGGATGGCGTTAGTTCTAATGACGTCGATGTCGACATTACTTGTGTACTGCTGTAGCTGTCCGATGAAGATAGCTGCACAGACGATGTTGCAGTCATAATAAGACTACTAGAGCTCTCAGATGGTGTTAGATCTAGTGACGTCGAGGCCGGCATTACTTGTGTACTGCTGTAGCTGTCCGATGAGGATGATTCAATCGACGAGGACGTCCTCCGAGTTAAAGTACTACTATAGCTCTCGGATGGCGTTAGCTTTATTGAAGTCGAAGTCGGCATTACTAGTGTACTGCTGAAGCTGTCTGATGAAGATGGTTCCACTGACGAGGATGTCGATGGAACTGAAGTACTACTATAGCTCTCGGATGGCGTTAGTTCTAATGACGTCGATGTCGGCATTACTAGTGTACTGCTATAGCTGTCCGATGAAGATAGTTGTACAGAAGACGTTGAGGTCATAACTACAACACTAGAGCTTACAGATGATGTTAGATCACGTGTCATCGGTGTCGACATAAATTGTGTACTGATAGAGCTTTCTGATGACGTTAGTTGTAACGACGAAGATGTCTTCATACCAGACGTACTACTATAGCTCTCAGATGGTGTGAGTTCTAATGATGTCGATGTCGGCATTACTTGTGTACTGCTGAAGCTGTCTGATGAAGATGGTTCCACTGACGAGGATGTCGATAGAACTGAAGTACTACTATAGCTCTCGGATGGCGTTAGTTCTAATGACGTCGATGTCGATATTACTTGTGTACTGCTATAGCTGTCCGATGAAGATAGTTGCACAGAAGACGTTGAGGTCATAACTACAACACTAGAGCTTACAGATGATGTTACATCAAGTGTCGTCGGTGTCGACATAAATTGTGTACTGATAGAACTTTCTGATGACGACAGTTGCAACGACGAAGATGTCTTCATGCCAGACGTACTACTATAGCTCTCAGATGGTGTGAGTTTTATTGAAGTCGATGTCGGTATTATTTGTGTACTGCTGTAGCTGATGGATGAAGATGTTTCCACCAACGAGGATGTCGATAGAACTGAAAAGCTACTATAGCTCAGGGATGGCGTTAGTTCTATTGACGTCGATGTCAGCATTACTTGTGCAGTGCTGTAGCTGTCCGATGAAGATAGTTCCACCGACGAGGATGTGGTTTGAACTGAAGGACTACTATAGCTCTCAGATGGTGTGAGTTCTATTGATGTCAATGTCGGAATTACTTGTGTACTGCTGAAGCTGTCTGATGAAGATGGTTCCATCCACGAGGATGTCGATAGAACTAAAGTACTACTATAGCTCTCAGATGGTGTTAGTGCTATTGACGTCGATGTCGGCATTACTTGTGTAGTGCTGTAACTGTCCGATGAATATAGCTGCACAGATGATGTTGCGGTCATAACAAGACTACTAGAGCTCTCAGATGGTGTTAGATCTAGTGACGTCGATGTCGACATAACTTGTGCAGTGCTGTAGCTGTCCGATGAAAATGGTTCAATCGACGAGAATGTCGTCGGAACTGAAGTACTACTATAGCTCTCAGATGGTGTTAGTGCTATTAACGTCGATGTCAGCATTACTTGTGTAGTGCTGTAACTGTCCGATGAATAAAGCTGCACAGATGATGTTGCGGTCATAACAAGACTACTAGAGATCTCAGATGGTGTTAGATCTAGTGACATCGATGTCGACATTACTTGTGTACTGCTATAGCTGTCCGATGAAGATAGTTGCACAGAAGACGTTGAGGTCATAACTACAACACTAGAGCTTACAGATGATGTTAGATCACGTGTCGTCGGTGTTGACATAAATTGTGTACTGATAGAGCTTTCTGATGACGTTAGTTGTAACGACGAAGATGTCTTCATACCAGACGTACTACTATAGCTCTCAGATGGTGTGAGTTTTATTGAAGTCGATGTCGGTATTATTTGTGTACTGCTGAAGCTGTCTGATGAAGAGGGTTCCACTGACGAGGATGTCGATAGAACTGAAGTACTACTATAGCTCTCGGACGGCGTTAGTTCTAATGACGTCGATGTCGATATTACTTGTGTACTGCTATAGCTGTCCGATGAAGATAGTTGCACAGAAGACGTTGAGGTCATAACTACAACACTAAAGCTTACAGATGATGTTACATCAAGTGTCGTCGGTGTCGACATAAATTGTGTACTGATAGAACTTTCTGATGACGACAGTTGCAACGACGAAGATGTCTTCATGCCAGACGTACTACTATAGCTCTCAGATGGAGTGAGTTTTATTGAATTCGATGTCGGTATTATTTGTGTACTGCTGTAGCTGATGGATGAAGATGGTTCCACCGACGAGGATGTCGATAGAACTGAAGAGCTACTATAGCTCAGGGATGGCGTTAGTTCTATTGACGTCGATGTCAGCATTACTTGTGCAGTGCTGTAGCTGTCCGATGAAGATAGTTCCACCGACGAGGATGTGGTTTGAACTGAAGGACTACTATAGCTCTCAGATGGTGTGAGTTCTATTGATGTCAATGTCGGAATTACTTGTGTACTGCTGAAGCTGTCTGATGAAGATGGTTCCATCCACGAGGATGTCGATAGAGCTAAAGTACTACTATAGCTCTCAGATGGTGTTAGTGCTATTGACGTCGATGTCGGCATTACTTGTGTAGTGCTGTAACTGTCCGATGAATATAGCTGCACAGATGATGTTGCGGTCATAACAAGACTACTAGAGCTCTCAGATGGTGTTAGATCTAGTGACGTCGATGTCGACATAACTTGTGCAGTGCTGTAGCTGTCGGATGAAGATGGTTCAATCGTCGAGGATGTCGTCGGAACTGAAGTACTACTATAGCTCTCAGATGGTGTTAGTGCTATTGACGTCGTTGTCAGCATTACTTGTGTAGTGCTGTAACTGTCCGATGAATATAGCTGCACAGATGATGTTGCGGTCATAACAAGACTACTAGAGATCTCAGATGGTGTTAGATCTAGTGACATCGATGTCGACATAACTTGTGCAGTGCTGTAGCTGTCCGATGAAGATGATTCCATCGACGAGGATGTTCTCGGAGTTGAAGTATTACTATAGCTCTCGGATGGCGTTAGTTCTAATGACGTCGATGTCGACATTACTTGTGTACTGCTATAGCTGTACGATGAAGATGGTTCAATCGTCAAGGATATCTTCATAACTGAAGCACTACTATAGCTCAGGGATGGCGTTAGTTCTATTGACGTCGATGTCAGTATTACCTGTGCAGTGCTGTAGCTGTCCGATGAAGATAGTTCCACCGACGAGGATGTGGTTTGAACTGAAGTACTACTGTAGCTTTCGGATGGCGTTATTTCTATTGACGTCGATGTCGGCATTACTTGTGTAGTGCTGTAGCTGTCCGGTGAAGATGATTCAATCGACAAGGATGTCCTCGGAGATGAAGTACTACTATAGCTCTCGGATGGCGTTAGTTCTAATGACGTCGATGTCGACATTACTTGTGTACTGCTATAGATGTCCGATGAAGATAGTTGCACAGAAGACGTTGAGGTCATAACTATAAAACTAGAGCTTACAGATGATGTTAGATCAAGTGTCGTCGGTGTCGACATAAATTGTGTACTGATAGAACTTTCTGATGACGACAGTTGCAACGACGAAGATATCTTAATGCCAGACGTACTACTATAGCTCTCAGATGGTGTGAGTTCGATTGATGTCAATGTCGGAATTACTTTTGTACTGCTGAAGCTGTCTGATGAAGATGGTTCCATCCACGAGGATGTCGATAGAACTAAAGTACTACTATAGCTCTCAGATGGTGTTAGTGCTATTGACGCCGATGTCGGCATTACTTGTGTAGTGCTGAAACTGTGTGATGAATATAGCTGCACAGATGATGTTGCGGTCATAACAAGACTACTAGAGCTCTCAGATGGTGTTAGATCTAGTGACGTGGATGTCGACATAACTTGTGCAGTGATGTAGCTGTCCGATGAAGATGGTTCAATCGACGAGGATGTCGTCGGAACTGAAGTACTACTATAGCTCTCAGATGGTGTTATTGCTATTGACATCGATGTCAGCATTACTTGTGTAGTGCTGTAACTGTCCGATGAATATAGCTGCATAGATGATGTTGCGGTCATAACAAGACTACTAGAGATCTCAGATGGTGTTAGATCTAGTGACATCGATGTCGACATAACTTGTGCAGTGCTGTAGCTGTCCGATGAAGATGGTTCAATCGACGAGGATGTTCTCTGAGTTAAAGTACTACTATACCTCTCGGATGGCGTTAGTTCTAATGACGTCGATGTCGACATTACTTGTGTACTACTATATCTGTCCGATGAAGATGGTTCAACCGTCAAGGATATCGTCATAACTGAAGTACTACTATAGCTCAGGGATGTTGTTAGTTCTATTGACGTCGATGTCAGCATTACCTGTGCAGTGCTGTAGCTGTCCGATGAAGATAGTTCCACCGACGAGGATGTGGTTTGAACTGAAGTACTACTGTAGCTTTCGGATGGCGTTATTTCTATTGACGTCGATTTCGGCATTACTTGTGTACTGCTGTAGCTGTCCGATGAAGATGATTCAATCGACGAGGATGTCCTCGGAGTTGAAGTGCTGCTATAGCTCTCGGATGGCGTTAGTTCTATTGACGTCGATGTCGGCATTACTTGTGTACTGCTATAGCTGTCAGATGAAGTTAGTTGCACAGAAGACGTTGAGGTCATAACTACACTACAAGAGCTTACAGATGATGTTAGATGTAGTGTGGTTGGTGTTGACATAAATTGTGTACTGATAGAACTTTCTGATGACGATAGTTGTAACGACAAAGATGTCTTCATTCCAGACATACTACTATAGCTCTCAGATGGTGTGCGTTCTATTGATGTCAATGTGGGAATTACTTGTGTAATGCTGAAGCTGTCTGATGAAGTTGGTTCCACCGACGAGGATGTCGATAGAACTGAAGTACCACTATAGCTCTCGGATGGCGTTAGTTCTATTGACGTCGATGTCGGCATTACTTGTGTACTGCTGTAGCTGTCCGATGAAGATAGCTGCACAGACGATGTTGCGGTCATAACAAGACTACTAGTAGCCGTCGATGTCGGCATTACTTGTGTACTGCTATAGCTGTCGGATGAAGATGATTCAATCGACGATGATATCGATACAACTGAAGTACTACTATAGCTCTCAGATGGTGTGAGTTTTATTGAAGTCGATGTCGGTATTATTTGTGTACTGCTGTAGCTGATGGATGAAGATGTTTCCACCGACGAGGATGTCGATAGAACTGAATAACTACTATAGCTCAGGGATGGCGTTAGTTCTATTGACGTCGATGTCAGCATTACCTGTGCAGTGCTGTAGCTGTCGGATGAAGATAGTTCCACCGACGAGGATGTGGTTTGAACTGAAGGACTACTATAGCTCTCAGATGGTGTGAGTTCGATTGATGTCAATGTCGGAATTACTTGTGTACTGCTGAAGCTGTCTGATGAAGATGGTTCCATCCACGAGGATGTCGATAGAACTAAAGTACTACTATAGCTCTCAGATGTTGTTAGTGCTATTGACGTCGATGTCGACATTATTTGTGTAGTGCTGTAACTGTCCGATGAATATAGCTGCACAGATGATATTGCGGTCAAAACAAGACTACTAGAGCTCTCAGATGGTGTTAGATCTAGTGACGTTGATGTCGACATAACTTGTGCAGTGCTGTAGCTGTCCGATGAAGATGGTTCAATCGACGAGGATGTCCTCTGAGTTAAAGTACTACTATAGCTCTCGGATGGCGTTAGTTCTAATGACGTCGATGTCGAGATTACTTGTGTACTGCTATAGCTGTCCGATGAAGATGTTTCAACCGTCAAGGATATCGTCATAACTGAAGTACTACTATAGCTCAGGGATGGCGTTAGTTCTATTGACGTCGATGTCAGCATTACCTGTGCAGTGCTGTAGCTGTCCGATGAAGATAGTTCCACCGACGAGGATGTGGTTTGAACTGAAGTACTACTGTAGCTTTCGGATGGCGTTAGTTCTAAAGACGTCGATGTCGACATTACTTGTGTACTGCTATAGCTGTCCGATGAAGATAGTTGCACAGAAGACGTTGAGGTCATAACTACAACACTAGAGCTTACAGATGATGTTAAATGAAGTGTCGTCGGTGTCGGCATAAATTGTGTACTGATAGAACTTTCTGATGACGACAGTTGCAACGACGAAGATGTCTTCCTTCCAGACGTACTACTATAGCTCTCAGATGGTGTGAGTTCGATTGATGTCAATGTCGGCATTACTTGTGTAGTGCTGAAGCTGTCTGATGAAGATGGTTCCACCGACGAGGATGTCGATAGAACTAAAGTACTACTATAGCTCTGTGATGGTGTTAGTGCTATTGACGTCGATGTCGGCATTACTTGGGTAGTGCTGTAACTGTCCGATGAATATAGCTGCACGGATGATGTTGCGGTCATGACAAGACTACTATAGCTCTCAGATGGTGTTAGATCTAGTGACGTCGATGTCGACATAACTTGTGCAGTGCTGTAGCTGTCCGATGAAGATAGTTCCACCGACGAGGATGTGGTTTGAACTGAAGTACTAGTGTAGCTTTCGGATGGCGTTATTTCTATTGACGTCGATGTCGGCATTGCTTGTGTACTGCTGTAGCTGTCCGATAAAGATAGCTGCACAGACGATGTTGCGGTCATAACAAGACTACTAGAACTTTCAGATGGTGTAAGTTCTATTGACGTCGATATCGGCATTACCTGTGTACTGGTGTAGCTGTCCGATGAAGAAAGTTCCACCGACGAGGATGTCTTCGGAACTGAAGTACTACTATAGTTCTCAGATGGTGTTAGTCCTATTGACGTCGATGTCGGCATTACTTGTGTACTGCCGTAGCTGTCTGATGAAGATGGTTGCACAGAGGCGTATGTCGTCATAACTGAAGTACTACTGTATCTCTCAAATGGTTTTACTTCAGAAATCGTCGTTATTAAGTGAGTACTGTTGTGAGGAGTTGCTTCCTTAGATTGCGATGTCGTTATAAAAACAGTACTGCTGTCTAGTGCAGATGATGATAGTTGTCCAGACGGTAATATCGTCATAACTGAAGTACTGCTATAGCTCTGGGATGGTGATAGTTTAAGAGACTTCGATGTCGATGCACTACTATACCCATCCGACGCTGTATGGTCTGCAGATGTTGAAAGTTCTACAGAGGACGATGTGATTATCGTTGGAATTATACTATCGGTCTCGGACGTTACTGGTACAAAAGATGATGTAGTGATATCAGATGTTATAGTGTCTTGGCAGCATACAGAACTTGCTATTGTCGTTGATATCGTGATTATTGGTTGTTTTGTAGTGTTTTCTGATGCACTGTTGTTTTGTTGAGCTGAAAGTAAGAAAATTGATGTAAAAAATTTAATGTTTCATCGCGTTTTGCAGTTTTAAATAATGAGAAAGCGCGTTCTACATGCTCGAACTAAATGGTTGTTACGGCATTTGTGTGTCTTCACTCTTGATAATAAAACAAGGCTCTCAGACAATTAAAGCGAACATACTTTCAAATTACATGAATATTGTATGGAGGTTTCATGGCTAGCCTAGTTTCTATACAATCGCTCACGATCGCCGGATCGTGTCAATTGTTTCCATGTGTTTCTATCGCTGAAAAGTGTTTCCATATAATCGCTGGCGAACACTGACATCATTTTCACTAAATATCGCTATTTTATGCAAATTCTATGGTTTTCTTTTGTCTAATGAGTACTATTTAGGCTACGTCAACACTGAACCCGGATAAATTTAAAAACGCAACTTTATTTATCCGGTTAGGCCACTAAAACGCAAAGTAATGTTTTCCGATATTGAATAACGAAATTAAGCAGCACAAATTCACGAGTATCGGATAATTTTATTTGCTACTAGCGATTGACGCGATGATTTTCTATCACGAATCACGAGGAATTTTTTTCAAAATCAGTTATCGCATCACGAGTAATTAAAATGACCAATAACGGGTAACGAAAAAGACCCTAGACGTCCCTGTTTTCATATCATTTTGGATATTGGTACTAAGCAGTAATCCGATGTGAATAACATTTTGTGGTTGTTTGTGCAATCTTTTTGCAATTGTTTTTGTAATTTTTTATTGATGTAACTCAAACCATGATTACCTATTTAGGAAGTCAGCATCGTAACTTGCTCTTAGTTGCTTCTAATTTCTCAAAGTTATCTTAAAAAACCGATGATTCCTTTTGGTTGAGCTTCGTCTTAGTTACCGAAAACGATTTTTGACCATGTTCTATAACTAGTAATTATGAAAGTATTGAAACTTGAATCATAATTATCAACATTGATTGTTGTTCGTTATACTGAAATAAGTCCATACCAAAATTTTAATGTCGCTATGTTTACAACTTTGTATGTTTTGAAGACCAATTTGAAGACCTTTAATAGTATTAAAGATAGTTAGGACCAACGCATGGATCTCGACAGTCAGTGAAGAATTGACTGATTTGTATCATCTATCATTAGCAACAAGTTAGCCTAACAAAACTATGTAGAATATCAATCTCTGAAAATGATGGCGCGGTTCGATTTGTCGCCCGCGATTTCAAGTGTAGTATACGACAAGTCGTAACTTCTAAAACTAGTCGCACGTGTTTTAGAATGTCGTACGACTGGTTTTAGAAGGCGTTGAACCTGACGATTGGTCGTATACTACGAATTACACACGACGAATCGCACTGTGTAAATCAGCCTTTAACTTTCTCTAGCCGCGAGAAACGGTTGTAAAAATAGCTACTCGTCTTTTTCAGCTACATCGTTCGAATTGGTAGAACATGCAATGTCGGGATCTTATACAACCATACACAACTCTACCAGACACAACCAATTATATTGTAAATGTGAATATAATAAGTTGTACACCGTCGAGTGATGATAGCGATAACTGACGTTTCGGATGTCGTTCTTCGTCAGACTCCTGTTTCTCTAGAAACATCGACGCAGTCCTTTCTAGTAATTCTTACTGGTTTTACCACAGCAAATCATGATCGAATAAATTTTTTTTCGGACACTTGCTCTTCTCCGAAAGAAAACTGTAAAAAGTTGTGGTGCTCGGAAAACAAACAAACAAACAAACAAACAAACAAACAAACAAACAAACAAACAAACAAACAAACAAACAAACAAACAAACAAACAAACAAACAAACAAACAAACAAACAAACAAACAAACAAACAAACAAACAAACAAACAAACCAACAAACAAACAAACAAACAAATTAAAAAAAACGCTGAAGTCTATTCAGTCACCGGTTTCTTAAGACAATGCATTTCATTGTCCGACGAAACGTCAAAGCCAATCAGTAGAATTTTAACCTTAAAATTCAAAAATCGTAGTTGAATAATATTAATGTCGTCATACGTTAGCACAATTACTCATTAATACAAATAAATAATGTAAATGCCAACGAAAACTGCCAAATATATTTAAGATTAGCATTGTTAATATAGCCAACCATGTAAAGAAATAATTTCATTCACATATTTATGCGAATTAGTTTTTAATCCTGTGCGAAGTGAGTCAGAGTTTTTAATAAATGCTAAAAAAATAATAATATAACTTCACGCTAACTCGCCTTAAATAATAAATGTTAGTTGATCAGGGCATAGTTAATATTAACTATGATCAGGGTTATCTGCTTATTTCAAGAAACGTTTTCGGAAAGAACTCGGCCGTATGCCAGCTATCTAATGTCGATTATTCGCAGACGAAATATAATATAAAACATCAAAAGAATCTCAAGTGAGCCTTTATAATATAAAGATATTTCAAAAAAGTGTGTTAACATTTGAATTGTGCAGTTTTTTTTAGCAAAACATTTTAGTAGAGCAATGATATGCGCATTCAGCATTCTTTCGGACAACCGTTTTTTTAATGAGTGAAGAAATAAATAAATAAATAGAAAAGATGTTCAACTATACTGGACTTGGTCATTGTTTCGAAGTTTCTAAGAAACTAATTTGAGGAAAACTGTATGATATAAGTATTCAACTAAACTAGTTTGAATTGCGTCGAGTTTTCAAAGACTACGCATATCTGGGGTCGGTTGTAAGAAGCCTGAATAGCTCTATCCACCGGATAAATCGCTATCCAGCGGATAAATTCTAAAGAAATTCTATGGAGTTGATAACTTTATCCAGTGGATAACTTTATTCGGGTTTTGTCAAACCGGCCCAAGGTGGCTGCATGAGAGTGCGGACTGCGTTCTTATTTCTAAAGAACACTGTTTTATAGTGACTTGAAAACATTTTGGTGTGTCGCATATCTGCATTTATGTAAAACATATATATATATATAAATATATATATATATACCTGTTAAGGACTGTATAAAGTAAGAGATTCAAGAAATGTTCAATTAACAACTAACGGTAAACTCCATGCAATTGAGGAGCTTGTCAATATTTTTAAGGAAGCAAAAGAAGTGAAAATATACAGCAAGATAGTGGTTAAGCTTAGCTTATTAAAAACTCGGTGTTACAAAGTAAACAATTTGAAAAACACATTCAATTTCGACATTGCAAAAAAGATGCTGTAGGACATTAACGACAATAAAACTTTCTTTTTATAAACTTAGAATACAATACATAGCAAAGTAGATGATGAGTTAACGAAAAAAAGGTGAAAACGCTTACCTGTTGTCATGGAGAAATAAAACAAATGAACAAAAATGCAGAAAAATGTCACCATTGAGTTTCCCATCATATTAAAATAGCCAGAGTTTATCGCCGTACCCAGTTTCACTGCTCCAACAAGTTTAAAGTTTAACAGAAGTTTCACGGAACAATTTCAAAATTGAATTAACTTTTTTCGGGCTCATTTTTAAAACAGCGTTTTGAGTAAAAAAAGTGCGGTTTGACTTTGCTGAATGTTTCGTTATCAAAGTGTGTGGGCAGTATTTGTTGACATAGGATCCGGTTTGATATTTACAGAGCTCTTCATTACCCATGCAAGATTGCCAATCAGAGCATAATGTTTGTATTCAAATAGCTAAACTTATCTCCAATAAATATAGATTTCTGCATAGTATATTCATGTTTAATGGGGAAAAAATATTTCGGGAACTTGGCCAATTTTTTTTCAATTTTGGGCCAATTTGTTGTGACAGAAATTAGTGAAGAAAACGATGTGTGCCATAGGATTATTTGAGTTTGTTTAAGTCGTCCAAAAGTAAGTAAACTAACGATTTGCGATTAGAATATCGCGACAAGACGTGGGAATCTATCGAAATTGCTTAAAAAAAACCGAAGATTCTTGAATTTTCTACGAATCAGCTCAACTTGATTGGACATGAAATATGACAAATTACAGACACTTGAAGTCGATTTGACTTCTGCAACCGGTTTGAACGAAAAATCGTGGTGCGACATTCGTCAGAAAATGTACTTTTAAACTTCTGTTAATTAATTCTAATCAAATGTCGCAATTGGCTAAGACGTCTAGTCAAGAAAATTCGGCGCAATCAGCAATCAGTTAACAATTCTCAAATGAAAGGGTTTTTTTTTCAATTATATTATATCAAAAGGGAAAACCTATATGAAAAAATGGGTATAGCAACGATTTGAAGCCTATCGATCGAAACCTGTCATCCAAACTGTCCACACAGTTAAAACGACATCACCACTCTGTCTTTCAAGATCAAGTTTCGAAACCTTCAGCTTTTTTAGAGACAAGATCATTCTTTGTAAACATTTGTTCATCTTTAGTAAATATCAATCAATTGTATAATATCCAGACTACAAAACTAGTTTTTTTTCGTAATTTCTGCACATTTTAAAGTGCTAATAATATTCTTCAACATCTTTCCTTACTCTCTCACACCATCAAACTATCTTTAGTAAATACCAAACCACAATCAATTGCATAAAATCCAGACTACAAAACTAGTTTCTTCGTGTGCCTCTGCAATAATATTCTTCAACAGCTTTCCTCCCTTTTTCGCCCCTTCAGAAAACGTCATACGCTAGTGTGCACTTAAGATAACAAAAAAACATTCCGTAGGAGCTGCGTGGGGGATGCATATAAGTTGATTTATAAAATTACATTGTAATTCCATATATGCGATTATTTGCAGGATTTCATTACGCTTCTAACGCAGGGGAAACTTCTGTTCATCTTTAATGTCTGTTCCATGGGTTTGCTGTGTTATGACAAAAACGGGCTTGCGCGCACTTCATAGAAATTGCTCAAAAAACTGAAAATTAAGAATAAAGAAGAACAAGAACAAGAAGTAGAACGAATTAAGGAGGAGAAGAAGAAGGAGGAGGAAGAGATAGAAGAAGAAAAATCGTTCAATTGTCTAACAAAATTGAACATTTTGAATTGTTTTCATTGTTGATATTTTTAATGCAATTTGTACATGATAGCAAGACACCATAAGGTAAGAGAAGGAATCACCAGTATTGTCACCACCGTGCGGATAACTCAGTTGGTTGAGCACCGGTCTATTGTGCGTGAGGTCACGGGTTCGATTCCCTTGACCAGATCAACACTCAGGGTTTTAAAATAATGGTGGAGAGATTTCTGTCTTTGTTATTACATCCGTAAATAGTTAGAATTTTCGTGTCTTCTCGGTTTGAGAATGCTAAACCGGTCCATGGTGTACTATCCTCTTAGGGGATTTGTAGGCCCCGCTGAAAGTACACTAGTGCCTAGAGAACATATCCTCAAATAAAATAAAAGAACATATCCTTTTTTTATTCTATTCTTATTGGAAGAACAATGGAAGAATCTACTCCTACTCGGTAGGGATACTTTTGTATTATATTCACGGACTACGCTCTAGACTACTTGTGGCCTCAAATTCAATATTTCTTTTTTTTGTCATCTAATAAAATAGAGTGAAATTGTCTGATTCTATTTAGCCTTGTGGTTATTTCAGGTAGCCTGTACCATCTCTTGTGTAATCATTTTTTTTTCATTAGAACACTTGTAAAATAATATAGAGAATGATACAGAGAAAGTTGTTGCCGTTGCTGATCATCAAAAGTAGAGTAATTTCCATATGGCCGTGAAAGAATAAGCAAAGTAATAGTTTTAGTAAACGATAAAGCCAATGTTTTTCTTTTACTCCGGCTTTATCACGATCAACTAGTGTGCTAACACTTTGTCCATGAAATAAAATCTAATTAGTTACTAACTAATATTCTCTATTTAGGGACTGTTTAGATGCTATCATTCAACCAGAACAGTCAAAGAAAAGGAAAATACAAAGGAAACAATAATTAGTTACAACTTACTTGACTAAAAAAGTCACTAAAGGTCACTAAATATGAACTAATAGCCCGGGACTAATAGGTAGTAACTATTTAGATTTTATTTCATGGATATACTGTAAGCACTCTACTACAGACTAAATTGTCTATTTTCTTTCACGGTCATATGGAAATCACTCTATGATACAAACAAGCTCATTACCAACGATTCATTATGTTACCATATGTTCTATTGGCATAAATATCAGGTTATAAAAAGATAAAGTGCATTACGTAAAAACTACCTGCTGAATTCGAGATTCCACTTAATAAATATTTCAACACCACGTCACTTATATTTAAACAGTACACTGCGAATTTGAAGGACCATTTGGCTTGACTACCTAGAAAGAGATTTTAAAAAGGACTTTAGCATGTATTTGTGATTGCAATCTGCTTCTAAAAAAGTAAAAGACGGGGGAGTGAAGAAGCAGTGAAGAGGGAAATAAATGGGAGGGAATGGTGCACTCCTGCGCAATGGTATGTTTGGGGCTAATCTAATGCGCTTTAGAGGTGGAAAACTAGGAGTAGAAGGAGAAGAAAGAATGGAGAAAAAGAAGGAATAAATAAACAAATGAATAAACCAAAACATGACGCACGAACACACACATTACCATAAACAAACAGTAACAAGCAATTATTCAGACTCCATACGCAATCTCGTACCTAGAGCCCGCGTTTTCTTGTGGCCTGCGGCAACCAACGAGGACACTGGCATAATCCGATACCGGAAACCATGTTTTATGGTTTTAGTTGTTTTTGCGCATGTGTCAAATAAAGTCTTCCAAATGACCACCCAAGACATTTTAAAGTTTCATCTGGCACTAGAGAAACTTCAAAAACGCCATCAAAACCGGACCATATGCAAAAAAAAAAAAAAAAAAAAAATGAAAAAAAATAAAAAATAAATAAATAAAAAAATAAATAAATAAATAAAAAAATAAATAAATAAATAAATAAATAAATAAATAAAAAAATAAAAAAATAAATAAATAAATAAATAAATAAATAAATAAATAAATAAATAAATAAATAAATAAATAAATAAATAAATAAATAAATAAATAAATAAATAAATAAATAAATAAATAAATAAATAAATAAATAAATAAATAAATAACCTAAAGCGGAAACCATAGAACATTGCTTCCGGTATTGGATTCTTTGACGCAGACCACAAGAAAACACGGGCTCTGGGTACCAGATTGTTCCATACGAAGGTTTCTCCATGCACAAACAAACAAAGATTATAACAAAATTAATACATGTGATATTATTGGTGTGTAGACTATCTAATAGTTTATTAGCTACAAATAATTAATACAATCATTTAACAATCTAGCATTCATGGAGTGTCGTCTGTCATAATATGAAAATCAAATAAACAAATCTATAGTTAGTTAAAGTGCACCCACTAAAAGTGTGCAACATAAATCCCACTAAATAGTGCTATTTTATGCTAATTCTATTGTTTTCTTTTGTTGAATTAGTGCTATTTACTACTAAATAGTGATAACTGTTGCACACTTTTAGTGCGTACACTCTATAATTATAGTAGATAACAGTACAAATAAATACTGAATGGCGTCACATGTTAATTTCATTGTTGGTACATCATCAACACGAAGGAATAAATTCGATAATTGTATGATTTATTTACTTGTTCTATTTTTCTATGTACAGTTTAAAGTTTTCACACAGTCTGTAAATTTTGCTGTAACTCTTCTTTTCATTTTTTTGTCAAAACCTTTATTTCTATCAATTTCAATACGAAGTTCGCAACAAACCTTTACAGATTAAATACATCAATTCGAGAAAAGTTTTTAAAAAGTCGAAAAAAACTAAAATCGATATTGTACATTTTTATTGGTAATTTCATACTATTCCAAATAAAACAATGTTCTTTTTCGTCCTCTTTTATGAATTAAAAAAATAGCAAAAGAGCACAAACCTTCTTTCATATAGTTTTTTTCAAGCACACGATGCCATCACCAAGGAAGTATCCCTAGAGCGCAAGTAACTTTGGTGGCGACGCCCTCTCCAAGAGGCGCTACGACCTTGTGGAAGCGCGCTCATTGTACCGCCAAAGGAATCCCGCAAACAGTTGTGAATGCACAATTTATAATAAAAAACAATGGAATAAAGACAATTCGCTACTAAAAGTGGTGTTTGTGTGTGTGTTTTTGTTACTATCCATTTCGTTATGAGGGTGAAATGCTATTTTAACCAAAAAACGTTGAGTCGTCTCATTCAAAACAAAATTCTGATTGGAAATGTCAGGGTTCAAGATGTTTTATAAATAAAGGCAAGATATGAGTAAAATCCTTTTAGGGGCTGTTTATATGGAGTGAGCCAGCCATGTTTAGTGAGCTGGTTTCTTATGTTTTACACACTGAAGCTTGAACACAAAAGAAACCATCCGACTAAACCGGGCTGGCTTACTCCATATAAACAACCCATTTGATATATAGTTCCCTTTTTCAACGAACCCATAATTCATTGCAGACTTGAAAAAGATTATCGTCCTTGGAGATGACAGCATGTTTTGAAATAGCTACATACAAAGTTTAGACTAGTGGAATCGATACTTTCGGGCAGGTTTCAGGTTAATGTACGTTTTCTTCTCGTCTTCGTTCTCTTGTTTCTTTACCATGGAAAACCTTTCTCCCTTCGTGCTGACGACATTGTTGTCACGGTAACGCACAAGCTTTTTCTCTTCCTGAAATCAATCGACATTGTTTGCAATGAAGTATGGTCCATTTCGAAATAGATGTTCTAGTTTTTGTGGATGTTTTTCTTAAAGTTCAAACACTAAATGTGTGCAATAGTTGTCTCTATGTAATACTAAATAGCACTATCTAAACAAAAGTAAATAGAATTAGCATAAAATAGCACTATTTAGTGGTATTTAGTGCGTGCACTTCAACATTATGTGTATTTTCATTGCTGTGTCGTGAAATCAGTTGATAAGGGTTAGAATGTTTCGTTCGCGATTTACCGGCTCTGACTCTCTCGCAGTCAGTTGTTGGGTTTGTCATCAAGAGATTATGAGATAAGAGAGGTTATCCCCGGACCCCATCAGGGGCTCTACTCGTCGTGCTTTTTTTAGAAACGTGTTAACAATATCCGCACTTTGGTCTTGAGATGTTTTGACGATGTGGCCGAGCCTCCGGCAATCTGGCCAATCACGTTCCGTCGTCGAAAAAACTTTGCTTTAAAAATAAAATGAAAAGATTCCCTGATGAGTATAAAGCCCAATACGGGGGATGAGCTCTCTCACTTCATACTCTCTTGTTGTTATGCAATGAGTTCTCATTCATTCTACAACCAGAGCGTGTTTATTGACCAGTTAATCAGGACCACGTGTTCGATAAGTAAAACACACTTTTGGAGGAAAGAGAGGCGAAAAGAAACCCCTGCAAGGACGTTTTTATCTTTCTGTCGAGCGTGCGCAAGTTGACGTTAGTGAGAATAACATTACGTCATTTCCAAAATGGCTTTGGCGCGAAAATGTTTGGCGCACGGACGCGTTGTAGCCAAGTTTATCGGCGATTTACATTATGGCGTCATTTTACTACCAAGACCAGCATTTTGTTTTGCAAATTCTCTTCATGTTCAAGTTTTCAATCTCTGTGGAGATTAGTAAAATAATTTGCATAAACTGCGATACAAAACAGAGACGACAAAGCATTCTGGTATTGGTAGTATTCTACGTCATCATGCAAATCGTCTATTGATAGCCTCAAATGTTTGAATAAATTAACTCACATTCCAGTTTGAAACCGGTTAATAACTGGTTTGTCACCCAGCCCTCCTCCCCCCCAATATCTAATAGTCCGTCCCTAAGCACACGTTGTAGCCAACTTTATTTATGGCCTCAAATTTTAAAATAAATCAACTCATATCCAGTTTGAAACCGGTTAATAACCGGTATATGACCCACAAATTACCTTAATAACTACAGCTGGTTTATACGAATGGCTATCTGACTTTACTTCTTCAAAGCCATATCTGGAAAAAGAAAAAGAAACGTAAATAATAACAGTATATCTTAACTTCTATTCGGAGTTCAAAAAAGGGATTGTAAGCAAATGTAGAAATAATCATGTAATCGAAAAACAAATCTCACTACATAAAAAGATCGCATTAAAAATTATAAAATTTAAAAAGTTTACTGACTGATTCGTAGGATTTAAAGAAATCCACACAATTAGAGATTGTATGTTTATTTCCACTCGTTTATTCTCTCATTCATTTATATACAGACATCCAGTTGCATTCATTCAATCACTCATTTATTTAATCCTTCGTTCCTAAATTTAATAATTTCTTCAACACATTCATTTATCCCTTTATTCGTCTATGCATTCATCCAGAAATTTACTCTTTCATTCACCCTGTCATTTATCCATCTATTCATTATTTGTTTCTCTGTCTATTCATCAGCTCGTTTTCTATGTAACACTTTGAAGTAGCTCATTTTTGCTGTTTGTACATACCTAGAGACAAGATCCACTTTCATTTTATTTAAATCTTCACCATCGATATCTTGTTTTTTACTACTCGGTGTATGGGGCTAAAATTGCAAACACATTACACACAGTTTGAATATATGGGTTTCAAAAACGTCGAAAAGAAAGGTTATAGCACAACCAAAAGGAATCATAAATTGAAAAAAATAAACATTTAGAAATTTGCAGCAATATAAGCAAACCAATAATACTGACTTCATCAACGGTCCATGGGTGACAGATGGTTATGCTTTGCACATGAATTGCAGCATATAATTTGTGAAAAGCGAAGTATGAGATTGAAACAAATGAATAGAGTGCTTACAATATGTCCATGAAATAAAATCTAAATAGTTACTATAACATATTAGTTCATATTTAGTGACTATTTTAGACAAGCATGTTCTAACGAGGAATTGTTTCCTTTGTATTTTCCTTTTCTTTGACTATTCTGGTTGAAGGATAGCACCTAAATAGTCCTTAAATGGATACTATTAGTTAGTAACTAATTAGATTTTATTTTATGGACATAGTGTTAGCACACTAATTGCCGCCACGAAGCAGAATAGTTCGTGCGTGGATAGCGTCGGGTCCCACGAGTAATAGAGCGAGTATTTAATGATTTGCTGGCCTGGAGTGAGTCAGCCTCGCTGTGTTTGTGTTAGCTTTTGTTAACTTAATTTTCTACTTAAAAATACGGTTTTAATCTAGATAACCTTAAAACCCCAAAGGTTGCATCTTAGCATTGGTTGGGGGTTCACGTCCACATAATATTTCCATACACTGGTTTGGTGGTTGCGTGACCGGCTTTGATGCTAGTTTTTGTTTCTAATTGGTCGTTGACTGAGGGCGTGGCTGACCCACATGCCCAAGCGTCAAATATGTGTGCTGTGTTAGGTAGTGTAGTCAAAATAATATATTTTCATAAAGAATTAGAAACGTTTGTCCACAATTCATTTCGGGCCTTGCTGTCTCCCATTTTTCTCAAACAACGTTATGTAAGCAGTAGTGGGATTCCTGTGTTCATATCAAAAAGAGAGTAGCCTGGCATTGTGTTTGGATTCACCTAATTTAATACTACAAGGCCCATTAAAATGGATATAAGCTGTGATGTGTTTCCTGACTTTATATGAATAGTGATGGCCATGAAGTCATGAGTCTATTGTTATTCTTGGCGTAGACAATGATGGTCTCAGATAAAACTAACCAATCATATGTAATGCCAGTGCACAGTAATTGCCTTAATTCAGTATGATGTCACATAAAAATGTCTTCAAAAATGCAAAGGATCATGGGTGTCAGACAGGGTCAAATCAAATTAACCGAAAATAGTTCTAAAACCAGTACACTGGAAGAAAATAACAACAACAAAAAAAAACAAGTGTGCTTGTTTACCTGATTTTGCAATATCCAAATAACTAAACGTGAAAAAATGCATTTATTTTGGAAAATCTGTGAAAAAAATACCCTTTTTCCACATTTAGTTATTTGGATATAGAAAAATCAGGTAAATAAACACACTAGGTTTTTTTGTTATTTTTTCAAGTGGTACTAATCAAAGAAAAGAAGTGGAAAAGCCTCAAAGTTATGGCCAGAGTATTAACACACATTATATCTGAAAAGCAGACCATTTCATTATTAAACTATTTCACTACAAGCAAATTTTGTCAAATTTTCTATTGTTCATTCTATCCTCCTCTTAAACAAGAACTAATATAATAGTGGATTAGGGAAATTGCAGTGGTGAGGCTTTCCTCTCACTGATAAAGACAAAGAAATCAAAAAGAAATCCTGAGCACAATTTACCATTGGATTGGAGTCTGGTAATGAAACATCCTCGTCACTTTCTCTGCTCAGTAGCATCAGCCTTGCAGCTTCATCAGGGTTACCATTGGCAACCATTAGACATCTCCGTACCTCTAGCTGTGTTGCCGTGGGAAACAGTTCACAAAGGGAGTCTACAGCTGCACTGAAACTGTATAGAAAGTAAGATGAAGATGACATAATGATTGAGAATGTACAATACATGTATTAATTGGGTTTATCAGCTGGTTGAACGTTTTTGTCACTGATGTCATCATCATTAATTATTTGCTCTATAGGTAAGAATAACTCCATCTATTGTTTTTTGTTTTGATCATCACCATCATTGGTATCCCTGTCACCATCATTGATTAACATTGCATCATTTAAATCCTGTACTTTTATTACTATTGAACATGGTCATTATCATCAGTATTCATTTGATAATCATTATTATCATCATCAAGAACCACCATCATCATCATCACCATCATCATCACCATCATCATCATCATCATCACATAACCATCATCATCATCACCACCATCATCATCATCATCATCATCATCATCATCATCATCATCATCATCATCATCATCATCATCATCATCATCACCATCATCATCACCATCATCATCATCACATAACCATCACCATCATCACCACCATCATCATCACCATCATCATCATCATCACCATCATCACCACCATCATCATCACCATCATCATCATCACCACCATCATCATCACCATCATCATCATCACCACCATCATCATCACCATCATCATTATTATTGATAATCATTATTATCATCATCATCAAGAATCACCATCATTATCATCATCAACAACACCATATCATCATCATCAATATCATCAATACATACTCTTTAGGAATCTTTTCATCGTCAGGTTTTATACACGTATCGTCATGGCTTGTAGTTGCAACATACTCATAAGTTGTACTTTCTCCTGTGCTAGTTGTTCTTTTATTTTGGATATTTTCATTAAGATGTTGTTGCCTTGGAGCCTCTTCAATACTCTGCTGTACCTTTTTGTTTTCTAGTTATTGAAATTAAAGTGAATGTCAACAGATGCAAACAAATAAGTCTAGGCTTAGGGGGCTTTCATTTATTAGCATGTACTTAATCTATTGTTCTTTTAGAAACACTGATGCAGTCTATGTAAACTATTTAAATTAGTTTACTAAAAAGTCCAACCTTGCAACTTGTCCTGCTGCATTTTGGAAGCCAGCTCAATTAGCCAAGAGAAGACCATTTCACTAAAGAAATAAAAACACAGTACAACCTCATGGTTATCATTTATAAATTTAATAATTTTACTCAAGATTGATAAAAAAAACTGAGTGAAAACTGAGAAATTGCTCTTTTTGATGTTTTATTCCCCAAATTCTAAACACCTTTTTTCCAGTGTTTGAAAAATATGACAATGAACTTAAAATGACAGAATTAATTTTGTAAAAAAGTTCACCCGTCCGACAAATTGTGAAGATCTGGAACTACTTCAAGCCTGGTCTATCAATAAAAATGACAATAAAAGATCACCACCATCGCCTTCAACAGCATAAAAAGTAGCATTATTATCGGCCTTTTTAACCACAAAAATCAGTTTCTAATCTTGGTGTTTTACCATATAACAGAGCCATGCATCTCTAACATGCATAAACTCAGGTAAAATAAGACAGTACAAATCCATACATCAAATTCATCAGACAGTTTGTCTCAGTGGCTCTTTTCAATGTTTTCCTCTTTCATATCTCCCAACCAATTGAATCAACTTTACTGCCAGTCTCCCATTCTTCCCCTTTCTTCAGCTCTATTCCTCTCCCTCCCTACCCTCCCCCCTCTCTTTATTCTGTCCTTTTCCTGTTAACGTGTTTACATTTGCCTTACCTTTGTAAATCACTGAAGCCTGGTATGTAAGCGTTCATCATGTCTATAAAGTCATCTATGTTAGTACTGTCATCTTCTGATAATCCTTCTAGTATCCCAGTCAGGTAGTCAATTACTATATCATCAACAACACTGAAAGTAATAAAAATCTTTTAGTATTTTAATTGTGTATGGAATATAACAACTTTATTTGGGTTTGATACAGTTATTTTGACCCGACTTGATCTGCTAGACTACACACACTAAAAGTGTGCAACATAAATACCACTAAATAGTGCTATTTTATGCTAATTCTATTGTTTTCTCGTTTAATTAGCACTTTTTACTACTAAATAGTGACAACTGTAGCACACTTTTAGTGCGTGCATTCTACTAAAACTGTCAGGGCCGGGTCAGTTGTTGAAATGTATCTTATGATCACATAAATATATATTAAAAGGAAAAGTGACAAATTGGTTGTCGCTGTGACAATTGTGATGACTAACTGGACAAGCATCAATACCATATAAATTTTATTTGGTTAAAATAAATATCAATCCAAAAAATAAATCTACATTTTGAAGTTTTTACTTACTCTAGTGTTTGCTGTGGCAGTCTTGAAGACAAGAAAGCTTCAAACTCTCCTTTCACAATGCTATCCATTTCAATTCAATTTTACAAAAAGCCTAACAATTAAATAAATACATTTAAAACATATCTAGCAAATGAAGCTACACTGAACATGGCCAAAACAGGAGGAATAGCAAATTTGAGTGAAAAAACTATCTTTAAACAATTAAATTTAAATTTAATCACATTTCAGGAAAATCCCAGCTGTCAAACAGGACTAGGTCCCACATTAATGTATACCCCTGTCCACACTCACTTCTCACTACATTCCTATTGACAATCTCTCTACACTCAACTCACAGTGTTGATTATTTGTGAAGGAGTAAAACCAGAGGACCCTGAGAAAAACCCTTGTTGCACGAGAGAGAACAGCACATTTAAATTAATTCAACAAACTCAGTTCACATAAGACCCTGATCTGGATTCAAAACCTGGTTACAGCAGTGAAAGGCCAGTACTCTCCTCACAAGGCTGCCCATACCAATGAAACTATCCCCCTCCCCCAATACAATGTTGTGATTCTATTGATACACAATTATATTGATTTGGAGAAGGAAGATTTTCTTGATATCAACATGTGCTTTCTAGTTGAGGTTCTGTTACTATTGATTGCTGAGTTGGAAATGTTTTAATTTTCAAAATGATTAGTACCATTAGTACGAACAAATATGAAATATGTCATCTGGAAAAAAAAACGTTTCAAGTTTTTCAATTTTTTTGACAAAAATTGCATGTGACAAGCTTTTTTAATAAACGATCAGGCAGTAACTTCACAAATGCGTTTTTGTTTAGAATAAGGCATTGAGAAATTAACTGGCTAAATAAAGGTCCTTCTAAGTTATACATGACAGCTGTCAGAGCCAAAACGATAGTGTTAGTAACTCGTAAAATAACAACTTTCAGAGCATTTACTCTGAAATAACACAATACGCAAATCAAACATCCTCAAGACCAATAAAAAATGACTTATTAAAAAGGAGTTAAGACAATTCCTACCTTGTACTTGTTCTGTTTATCTAGTAATTTCTGTGGAAAATGTGATCGAGTGTTCGTGATTATTTTGTTTACCTACGATTTATTCAAATCGTGAAAATGGCGCTCAAACTGTGCAGCCGCTCATACACAGGAAGCCCGCATCATAACGCTATTTCAGAATAAGAGAGACAAGATTGGAGTGGCCGGGAACGAGGCAAATGTAAATACCAAATAGCAAAACCAAAAAAGTAAAGAGAGAGAGAGGAAGGTAGCGGAATGGAGGAGAAGGGAGAGAACAGGATATTGATACAATTTTATTTGCTTTCATTCAACGCATGACTGAATGGGCAAAAGCTCCTAGGATATTCATTTGATTTTATTTACTTTCATGCTGTTTCAACGCAAAAACAAACAACCCATCAAAACAGCTAGGAGGAGGAAATCCTTAAAATGTTCGATTGTGGCTGTACAAATTATCTCAAGAGCTGAAAGGCTTTGAAATTGGCTTGTCTAGCGTGAACTATCCCTGTGAAACCCTATAAGTAAAGTAGAATGGCTTTAAAAAACTCCTGAAAGAAATGGTACCATTCCATTAAAATAATATAACTATAAAAGAAATCTATGATAAAATTATAGTTCAACATTATGCGTTTATCTTTTCGTAGCGATTTCACGCGGGTAGTATATGAAAAGTACTGAAAGAAAACTGAATTAAATCCATGTTTTAGCGCAAAAGCAAACAACCCATTAAACCAACGAGGAAGTTTTCTTAGAAGTGCAATGTTAGCTTCATATGATTGGCTGGTGTGTTAGCTCGGATTTCACTTCTCTTAGGTTGTCGTTTCATATTCACTTGAATATGAAAATTTATTCTTAAAATATATAAAAGCTGTGAAATTAAAGCTTGCATTTTGTAAGACAATTTTTTTTTTGGGGGGGGGGGGGGGGGAGGAAAGGAGATGCCACATACGGATGCCTCGTACGGATGCCTGTCGTCTCTTTTAGGTGCTGAAATATCTATTTCAGAGTTTGAAATCCTCACTTTTTGGTATCTTTTAGGGGTTAAAAAAGAAACAAACCTTCACTGGTATAGCTTTTGATATTTTAAAATTCCTGTCATTAAAAAAGACAAAATAAAAATGATTATGAATTGAATATTGCTTTTTTTACATCTTTTAGGATAAACATTTGTCACGATCTAATAAAAAAAGTCCGATATTTTTCAAGGGTATTTTGAAAAATTCCGACGAGAACCACCGATTTATAACTGAAGTCAACATCCCCCAACACCCTCCACCCCTCCTTTTCTTTTTTTTTTCTTTTTTGTTGTTGTTGTTCCATTAGATATTTGAGGAAGGGGGTGGGCAAATATCCCCCCCCCCAAAAAAAAAATAATAATAATAATAATAATTGTAAATAAAATATCGAGCAAAACCTTAAACAGAGAAAAAAAATCGTGCACGGCAGATGTGGCAATAAAAAATATCGTGCAGTGAGGAAAATATCCTGCACAACCATCACATGGAAAAAAAATATCCTGCAAACATCTAATGGTCCGACCCTAACAATATTGACGATCGTGTCGATCGATCTTTAAGAGTGGCAGCTAATCCGGACATTGAGACATTGTCTATTGAGGACATGCTAAAATACATGTTATGCAAATGCTGTACAAACTACACACAAAGCTAGTAGCCAAATGCTGTGTTGTTGAGTTCTGCATAGAAGAATAGACAGAACAGTCTAAACTTAAAGAAGATGAAGTGCTTGAGCTTGATTTTGCTATTCGTTTGTCTGTTGCTTATTTATCAGGGAGAGTCAGCTGCTCAAAAGAAATCGCCCGTGGTCTACAATAACTATGTCTACAACTATGGTGGTTATTCGAAAGAGTTGTTGTCATACATTATATAAGACACTGCTCTATGAACTAAGAAAGAACAAAGGACAAGGAACATTACCTACTCATAACTGCGCTAAGAAAGGTAAGAATAAACAAACAAAATATATCACATCAAAGAAATATTAAATTTACGGATCCGTAAAGGCTACGAAAAGATTGCGCAAATGCTTGCTTTACGTACACAACATGATGGGATGGGACACGGTACATATACTTTTACAAATGCGTTCATATACCGCAAATGCATTTTTTACGGGATCTTTACGCATATTTACATCTTTTACGCATCTTTACGACATTTACGAAAATTTACGCAATGCGGTAAGTGACCCGTATGCCGGAACGCGTAAATGTGCGTAAAAATATAATTTAGTGCTTATTTAAAAAGAATGAATGAATAAATGAATGAATGAATGCAAGCGAATGCATGGATGAGATGTAAATGTGCGAAAAAATGGAATGTCGTGCTGTAAAAACGAGCGAATGAATAAATCAATGAATGCAAGCAAGCGAATTCAAGATTCAAGATTTAATAAATTCATGCCATATTTACATTTATTTATATTATTTATCCGAATTT